>JABANP010000583.1:0-31021 GCA_013115135.1 Perkinsus olseni
GCTGGCTCCATTGCTAATCCGGTGGGACGTCTTGCTGTGCAGCAGCAGTGACGTCCAGATGCTCCATGATAGCCTTCATAAGACGGTTAAAGGCCTTTCGGTGCTTCCTTTCGGTCCGCCACAATCCTGTAGAGATGGAAGGGTATTCCCCCGGCCACCCTCTTCTGCGCAGGTGCCAAGAACGGACGCGACTGCGGATAGTGGCGGAAATCCCCAATCGGGACACCGCGGGTCACCCCGGGGAGGTAGCTTCGTCGCAGCGGAAACGGTGCGCAGGGGTCATAGCCCGACCGAAAACCACAGCACTGGCCGCCGAAGTAACTTCCCTGCAAATCCACAACCATGCGGTCAATCATGGCCTTTCTTGGCCTCAGCAGTGAACTTCCGTCGCGCGGCACTACGCACCTCACGGTGATGAACCGTAGAGGAGCGTGCTCGCGCTTATGACGGTGATATCGCCACTGGGCCCTCTGGAACTTAGCCTTCAGCTTCCCTACCCGAGGTGTCCACCAGGTGGCTCTCGCCGTGGCAGGGGCTTCAGGCGTAAACGCCCCCACCAGAGCGCTGAGGGCCTCGGTGATGTCGTAGGGCGACAGGTTCCGCGAGAGCGTAGGGGCTTCCCGCTCCACCGCTGCGACAACTGTGAGCCCATGGGCAAGGCGAGGCTTCACCGGAGTGTTACCTGCTACCTCTATCATCATCAGACGATGAACGCTGGGTTCAGAACCCAGCAGATCATCCTCTAGTATTAGATCTAGACCCTCGTGGTAGGCGAACGCAATACCCGTGGGTTGGGGAATAATGGGAATAATACTTGACCCCAACCTATTGGTTGGATTGTCCAGCATGCACCGTGACGGTTTCGATCATGAAATGGCGAGCGAGTGATGCAATGGAATGATATGAGTGGCCGTAGAGCCCCAGGCAGTGTTCCACGCATTGGGGTCTGCACAGATAAGTAGCGGAACACTCCGCGACCACGCCTCCAAGGCTACGTGTAATACTCGCAGCGCCTCTTCCTCCTAGCCTCATCGGCAGTATGCGGGGACAAGGACATTGCGTCATAGGCCGTGGACCGCACAATGCAGACATCGCGAGCTCTCAGCACCGTGTGGCACGGCAAATCAAATCTACTTATTATGGCCGCCTCGTCTCCTTGCCTTTGGGGGAATGAGGCCTCCTCAACATAGTAAAACAGTCCCCAGCAGTCGCCTCATGCGCTTCTGGGCGCAGGGCGGTGTTGCCCCTTGCCCTCCCGGTTTTATTAATACTTTTATGCTACGCAACCATAATCGTGCGTGAAATACTCACATTTGTCAAGTTTGTCACAATTCTCATTCTATTTCTTCCCATCTTTGACTTGCGTCTCAATCAGCTCCACAGCTTCCTCATCCATGCCGGTATATTCGCATTCTCTGCCTTCATCTCTCACACGAACTCTACTCATTCACTACATCGCGCGTGAAAAATTCACACTTTCCTGCACTAAACGCCTAATTGCACAACATTTCTGCTGAGAGCGCCGCCATTGGAGCGAAGCGACTCTGGAGCGAAGCTACGGGCTCCGCTCGTTCCATCTAAGTAAGGACCTCTCGGTCTCACCCCTTCATGAAGGGTTGTACCCATTCATAGATCGACTAGCCTTCTACGACGTGCAGGTGGTGCGGTGTGGGTGATTCGCCCCGACTTTACTCAACAAGACCAGATTGTCGTCGGGCATGAATGCCGCCAACTCCTAGCAAGCACGGTGGACCCGAAAGCGGACACTGAGATCACTCCTTCCTCTCTCCATGTAATGTGTCATCAGACGACGACAAGATTCTCTACGACTTCCTCTGGTCTCAACGATGTGTCCATCAACTATCATCAAGTCAAGAGAACTACGACTACTGCCGACATTCCGGTCACGTTGCTCGATAACCCCGAAACACCGGAAGGAAGATGCTGCATCAAGATACCTTGGAAACACCCCACCTCGAGACCTCCTAATTTCAAGGCTGCCTACGCTAAGGACTGCGCCATAACTAGGAGATTATCTGACGAGCAGCAGCGCCCGTACGCCGAAGCCATCGACGCCCTGGTGAGAGACGACATCGTCGAAGAACGCTCTGCGCCCAGTTGTACTCACTATGTCATGGCCCTGCCACTCTTCGGAGCTGAGAAGCCTACGCATCTCTGCTCTGTCTGTCTCGACGCTGGTGAGTTCAACGAATGCGTCGACGTGTCTGCGGTTGGAGGTAACGGAGAAGGCTCTCTGTGGTTCCTCCTTCTAGCATGGCGTACGGCACCCTTCTACGAGTGCGCACACTTGACGGGAAAACTCCATTCTTACATCGCTGTTTCGTACATTGAAAGTTACGTCCAAGATTGTTTCATCCTTGACCGGTTCATCGCCCTTGTTTCGTCCCTGTTGCTTCCGTCCAGCCTCTTTCGTACATATTCATTTATCAACGGGTCTCACATCCTTCCATCCACGCCATTTCGTCCAATCATGATCTAACTCCGCTTCTTTCGTCCAGGACTTCTCGTACAATCCTCTCGTCCACGCTACTTGTGGTGGCGATTCAGCACTCCCGCTCATCAGGTTAACACTGTGATGATCCTAGTGCCTGAAGGTTCCAAATACGAATGCAGCCCCGTTGAGTAGGTTGGGGATTGGATCATTATCGCCCATCATGGGCGCTAGTGAATCGACACATCACCGGAGTCTCACAGGTCAGTAGGTTGGGACTTCAAGCTCATATTCATGAGAACGCGGGTTGTATTCCTGTTGAAAACTTTTGGGTGTCGTCAGCTTCAGATGTACGAAGCACTATTGGACGAATGAACTTTGTTCGAAAAGATCGTGGCCGAATAGATCACAAAAAGCATATCTTTGGATCAACCACGCGTGGACCAGACTCGTGTCCGAAAGCGGTTATGGATGAAAAAGTGTTGGCCGAAACGGGCGCTTTATCCATGCACGAAAAGATTGTGGAGGATTCTCCGATTCCGGAGGATGCCTTTCGGCTTCGGACACAGTCCGCACGGTCTGCGCTCTTCTTTGAATTGGCCCCGTCGACAGTGGGAACGAGAAGTCAAGCTGAAGGCAGGACAGAAGGCAGCTCCAAATGACGTTGCCGGTGACAATCAGATGGTCGGTTCGGACGGTCCGTTGTTGGAATTCGATGTACCAGTCGATGTACACTATACGAGATAACCGGTGACTCCAACGCGCTCATCTACTTCCCCCAGGCGGAAGACGAGGTTACGGCTACTGTGGGAGACCCCAACTCCGGGGACGACCAAGAAGAGCATGACGAATCGTCATTGACGATTAAGGCCCCAAGTACAAGACCAGCGAAGCCGGTTCCACTCGGAGATCCTCCCCAAGAAGAGCCACTACCGGTGCCCTCTTCGATTGATCTGGTTCTCTATGTAGACGACCTCTGCCGTCGAGGACAGCAGCCGGCAACGGTGGCACAGCAGGGTGGGTACGTGAAGTGGAAGCTCTGTCGTCATGGTTCTGACGTCTCCGATCCGAAGGTCTTCAACAACTTCTCTCCGTGCCCGACGGCGACTTACCGGTCTGTCCTTGGGTATCAGGTCGAGATTGGCTCCGACGTGATCCTGTTTCGGTACGGTACCCACGACAAGGCTATGTCAATCTCTCCCGAAACCAACGGCTTCCACGGGCTTCGTTCCTCGGCTTAACGGGAGGCCATCGGCTTCGTCAACCGCACCTATGACCCTCTAGGACGCTTCTCCAAAAGTTTGGTATTTGCCCGCTTCCGACCCCGCGAGATTGGTAACAACGACGCTCCGTGGGACTTTACATATTCAGAAGACTTCCGCAATACGATGGCAACCTGGCTCTGTGGACTTTCCTTACAGCAACCGGTTCTTCGTCATGTTGAGATCTCCAAGGGTATCTTCATCTACTGCGACGTAGTGCCGAAGCCTTCTGCGTAGACGTGAGAGACGGCAATCCAGTCCACACTCGGCTCTTCGATCATTTCTCGCTATTCCCTGTAGATCAGGCGGCTCGAGAGACTAGCGTTCAGAAGAAGCTTATCCTTACCGACAGTGCTATCAATCTTCATGGCCTCCGCAAGACCAGCTCGGCTAAGGCGAAACTTGGACGGTTTGAGCAACTCCCACTGAAGATTGTCGAAGATATCATCCAGGACCTTAACAAGCAGGGTATACAAGCGTGAGTACGCCATGTTCGAGGAGAGTGTAATCCATCGGATCGTAGAGCTGGGTCACCTCAACTTGACGAGTGTCACCGCCCCCTTTACCCCTCGGTCATCACTGAAGTTCTACTGACATTGCCTACAACATTCTGCTTCGCTGCGTCGCCCCGGGATGCCCCACAGGGCAGTTCACCACTGACTACTCCAAGCTGAACCAGAGACTTCGCCTGTTTAGGAGTGAACACCATCGAGGACGACGCCCTTGGAGATTAAGTCACTGTAGAAGAGCTCCTTCAAGATTAGGCTGAGAACCCTAGGATGGACACTCTCGGGCTAGTCCCTACTACGAAGTGCTACCCAAAGGTTCGGTTGCTCGTATCGTGACTATCGACGTCGACTCCACGGACGGTGCTTGGGCGACCATGCTGGCGAAGGGGCGACCATGCTGGCGACCATGCTTGGCGACCATGTCGATCGTCGACTCTGTGCTGCAGGGCTGTGAGCTTGGGCTAGCTCAGCTGAGCTCGTAAGCCGACTCACGAAGCCGAAGCCCGAACGAACCCGCGACCCGTGCGGAGGCTCGGGACGCTGTCACGCGCCCCTGACGGTCGCTGGGAGACTCCGCTCTCGACCCGCTGATGAAAGCCACTCTGCGACGTTCTCTCGACCATGAGGCCCGAGCGCGGGGACTCGCCTCGCTTTGCGGCGAGGACTGCCCCGTGTCGGGGCGTCACCGCGCGGGGCTCTGGCCGACGTCGAGGTCGTGGCGGCGGGTTGGAGTCCGTCGCGCGTGGCGCTGTCCGGGTCATTCATGGCTTGGCGAATACTGAGCTCCTCTCTGATCTGTCGTGGCAGCGCTCATCGACGACGAAAGCGCTTAGCGGCGCCTGGCGTGCCAGACCATGGCCTGGCTGCACCCCGGAGCGCTAAGTGCTTGTCCCCGGGCGGGCGGGCCGGGTTTTGAAAAAGGAAGCTCCGCAAGGACTATGGTCCTTGACGAATGAGGCTAAGGCCTGCATTCTGAACCGCGAGCGGTTCAGAGACCGCGCTGGACTCAGCGGCTGATTTCCGCTGTCACCCGAGGAGGGTGATTCAACTAGCTTGGCGCGTGCGTGCTCTGTGCGTCGATTACTGGGGCGCACGCTGGTCTCCGGTTGTGTCGATTTTTGACCGTCCAATCGTGCCTCTCGCGACGCCCGTTGGACTGTCGCAAGGGGCTCCGATTGAACTTGCATCAAACGGCTACTGGTCAAGTATGATCGCCGTAAGAAGACATCTTCCAGATCAACCAAGAAGGAAGTAGATCCTGCTACTCTGAGACTATATGGTGGACGACTCCCTGATCAACGACACAATGCTACTGTCAACCACATCGTGGGTACCGACACTGTTGAAGAAGATCAAGATATTGAGTATCTGCATGGCTCCAATCAGCCAGACGACGACACCTACTACGTCTACGCGGTTGTCCGAGATCAACAATCTATCACGTGCTATCGGTGCTTACAAGATGGACACCCAGCACGAGATTGTATGAATGATATCGGCAAGAAGGACGATCGGTGCTCTCGGTGTGGTAATCCTACTCACGGTATCGATAAGTGCAACGTATCGATTACCGCTACTTGTCATCGCTGTGGTCGACAAGGTCACCTAGCCTATGTGTGGCCGGTTCCGTTACCTACCTCCACATCGCGGAACAAGGGATCCAAGGGTAAAGGGAAGGCATCGTCTAAGGGCAAAGGCAAACCTAGCGGGACCGCCCAAGCCACGACATCATCAACGACAACCGATCTACCGACATCAGCCCCCACAACACCTAATGTCAAGATCTCTGGTATCGACCCCAATGACCACAACGATGCGCCAGAAGAATCGAGTGACGAAGATATTCCCAACGACAATCAGACTAACACCATCACGATGCGGCATGATACGAGCACTTTGACTACGGCTACTGAGACTATCTCAAACTGTATCCAACTGTGTAGTGTGATCCAACACAGATCCGAGAACAATGGTCTCAGAGTAGCAGGATCTACTTCCTTCTTGGTTGATCTGGAAGATGTCTTCTTACGGCGATCATACTTGACCAGTAGCCGTTTGAACTCGGTGTAGTCCACTCGGTGATCGTCAACGTCGCGATCCATCTTGTCTCGTAGACGATCGCTGAGCAACCCATCGTAGAGTCGTCGTTTGATGACGTTGTCCAAGATACCAACACCGAGTAGGCACAGTTGATTCGCAGAGCTATCAAGCCGAGCGATGAACTGTGTTATAGACTCTTTAGGGTCTTGCTGAAGATGGTTGAAGTCATGTTGCAACCGCATCAGAGCTTCTTGATCACTAAAGCAGTCGTTGATCTTGTTGATGAGACGGTCCCAGTGTAGATCGTAGTCGAGATAACACTGAGCAGGTGGAGGTTCATCACGAACAAGATCGTCCCATACAGATTGTATGGTGTTGAGCCGGGCAAAGGTGTAGCGAACTACATTCCTCTGACCGATAGTCCTCTTGAAGATCTCCTGAATCCAAGCGACACCAGAGCGTTGACCATCAGCTCCACGATAGGGATTCTTGATAGAGAGGCCCTTGGCGGTAGTGATTACACCCTGATAGTCTTTTTTGGAGATCTCACGCTTGCATACCGATCGCTTACAACCCGGACAACGGTCGTAAGCGTAGTTGCCGAATAGGTTGGGGGGTCGATACATCTTACCAGCCGTTACACCTAGCAGGGGTCGTAGGTTAGGATACGGCCTGGGTAGACGTTGACCAGTCGCAGATGATGATCTATAAGATGATGAACTGGATCTCTGATTCCTTCTCTTGCGTCGATGACGATGGCTTCTTCTTGAGCGGTTAGATCGCTCGTCATCTGAGCTTGATGAACTCGAAGATGGGTCAGATGGTGCCGGACTTCTTCTTCTAGATTTAGTTGTAGTTCTGCGAGGCGGCAGATCTTGTGGTCCACGAACATGATGAAGATCATCGCGTTGGGATGATGAGATAATCTATACCCCAGATCGTAGAATTATTGTTTTGTGTATCTGTTCTTCGGGCACATCGCCCATCGTATCTGACTATTTATATCGTAATGTTATCATCACGATGCAAGTACCATTTGAGGATCGCTCGCGGGGAATGTGGCAACCCGGGAAAGCGGAGCGAATATCACACGTTCTTGCATCATTTTTATCGGCGCATCTATGATGGCGCACGCCTCATATCCAACCGTTTCGGATATCCGGCACTGATGGATCTACGATTAAGTGAACTTCGAATTGGATCTAACTCCGATTTAGAGTCTTGAATCTTCGGATTCTATCGTCTGCATCTGGTCGTTGATTGACTATCGTGAGTCATCACTGACTATCTGCTTATCCTAGTAATTGTATCAGACTTATCTTGTCGCGCTGAGAATAGTCGGGATGGTTGTGACTAGATCTAATAAGATTGGTGATCGCGTCTTACGCATCTAATGCGTCTAGAATCCCTAGACCTGAGACTAAGGCCAAGGCCAAGTATAAGTTATCGACTTCGTATCTTTATGATGAATCGGATGATGTTCCTTCTGTTGATAGCAGGCATCCTCCTCCCATCGTCACCGCCACTCCCCCGACTCCATTCTCACAAGACTGGCGAGCTCTTGCGAAGATCGACGTTGCGACGCGCCCTCGGTCGACTTCGTCTTACCGAGAAACTCCGCACGTCAACCAACCACAAAAGCTCAACTGCGCCCTGCTCAAGTTCAAGGAAGGTCAGTGGGATGGTGAACTTTCACAGGAGAGAGCCGAGCTTCTTTTATCCCAATGCGAAGTTAGGCTCTCGCCACGGAGGCCGGTCTCGTTTTTTCCCAACGACACTAAACGATAACGCAGCCGGAGTGTAGACAGAGGTGCAAGCCATCAAAATAACATGTAGTGTATGACAATCCAAAAATAACACACCACTTCTTCAATGCCCCGAGATAGTTGGAGGCTGTGAAGCCATTGGAGAAAGTAGCAAGCCACCGGTGAACAATCATCTCATGCGGAGGTAAGAAGAGGAAGGGAGATCCAGAAATCTCCGACCATAAGACACAGAATGCATGAAAGTGTCTCAGAGCTGATGCATACTTAGCCAGAGTAGCGGCAGTGATAGATCGGATCGGTAGCTCGAAGGCAGTACGGTTGAGTAGAGCGGGCACGTCGGTGTTTGAAGCAGCCAGCATTCTGATGAACTGGAGTTGGTCACTAGGCGAGCGTTGGGCAAGGATATCGTGTAAAGACACCCCATCAATACGGTGAATCGTAGCTCGGGCAATTAGAGCCTCACAGGAAGACAGTGAACGACTAGAGGGAGGTACATCACCAAAGTTTGTAATACCAGCCCGAGGGGTGCCTTGACGGTGGAGCTGCTGGTGACGAAGTTGGCGGAGTCGGTTTTGTGCAAGAAGTCGGCGAGCACGAAGTATAACGGCAGTGTATTCGGAGGAGCTAGTATGGCTTATGGACATGGAATGAAGAGCTGAGCGAGGAAATCAAAGATCAGTGTGGGAATAGCAACACAACAGTAGGATGAGAGGACAAGGACAAGCAACATCGAAGTATCAACATGCGAAGGCAATGATTCATGAATCGTAGGCAGTAGACGGTGAGAAGTCATACCACGAGGGATCGGGAACGAACATACGATAGCGATCCCAGTCGGAGATAGAACTGTAGAGCCGCCGGGATGGAGCATCAGCTGGGTTCTCGGGTGATGAAATGGGAGAAGAGCGTTTAGACAATTCAGTAAAGAGAGAGTTGGTCGATGAGACTGCTCTGTCGAACAATTATCCCGGAACCTCAGTTGTGGAAAGAACGAGCTCCGTACCGAACTGGTCGAATTAGCTTCCTACCGAGTTAGCGTCCCTCTAACGGACACACCGGGACCGATAGCCTCATTTTCTAGAGGGCCGTGAGTGAAACGACAGCTAGTTCCCCCCCGTCGTTCTTGAGGGCCTATGGTGGACAGTCACAGCCTGCGGGTTCGTCATCGTCTCGGTCATTCATCTCACTCCAATCCACAACCCGATGGCAGAGTGACAGAGCATCGCAGCTGATCGCTAGATCAGTAAATCACTCATCCACCAGCTCACCTATTATCGGCTTCGAGTCTAAGAGTCCCCGAATCTCCACTAAGGTACGGAACACGTACGGCTAGAAAACATAATGTGGAACATGATGGCACTCCATGTTCAAAGTTGCCCTGGATTGAATACTGTATGTCGCAAGCGTGCAAAACGCACTGCCTGAGGTTTTTGGAGAGGAACAATCGTTTTTAGAGCATAAGAGGAATAAACGGCAGGGAAGAAAATAGTTGACCAAGGAGATAGTAGATGGACCATAGCTGAACGAATCGAAGTAAGGTGGACGGGTCTACGTGCAGGAATGCTAAGCTGGGCTTACTGTGCACCGCCTTGTATTATTCTTGCCCATCGCTAACTGTTGACCTGTCGATCCTCTAACCCTCTTGTGCGATTCCACCATGGATTACGCTCTTGTGTGAGCTGTTACAACACCCTCATCCCACTCAACTCAATTCACTAGACTGTATCACCTGTTAGACAGTGGTAGTACAAGCTCGCACAAGCATGCGACGGTATTCTCGAATTGCCATTCGCCGATAAGGTCAAGCCTTGAAAAACACTGAAACTTCTCAGGACCACCCACTTCAGGAATGTTTTTCATGTCTGGTCGAAAAAATGCTCAGAGCTGAATAAATTTTTTTAGCGAGCAAACACAACCCCGGCTTTTTCAGTACAAGCTTTGAAACGAGGCTAAAATCATTAGATGAGAATATTTGCTAGAAAAATATAGAAAAACTAGAATCTTTGCGACGCCTCGGAGTGATGCAGTTTAGCGCAGCGGCCCCAATTTCTCATAGAAACTGGTTTTTGGTCTTTTTTCTTCCACTTAAGGTTCCACCGTGATTCGGCGCCCACACTCGTGCATCGCCCTTCTATCCGGACGATTAATGAAAAGAAGTCGAGGGATAGTGACGACTTGGCCAGTGTTGTAGTCTGGTATTCAGTATGGTAGTTACGAGCAATAGGACAAAATGGTGGACGGGACAAGCCAATTCCTGTCGGTCGAAACGATTTGGTACGAAAAGATTACGCGGTCAATTCACTGGGCAAGTTTGTTGCTCGACTGAGAAGTAGACCGAGGTGTGAGATGGGGACGATACCTGGGTGTTCACCCAACCCACCCAAGTCCAGGTAATTACGGAGGCACAAATCAGCGATATTCTCTCGGGCATTGAGAACCTTGTGCGAGTTGCACCCTTGTTTGAGGGTTAAGTTCGAACGATGAATGTCCGAGATGGGATCGGAGCTTTTGTGGAGCTAGATACTCAGGTTTAGGATATTCGCAAATGTACTGTATAATGTACACTGCAACCCCAACGAAACGAGTTTCGGCCCGAGTATCAGGTTCAAAAGTACCCACACTCCTTGATCAACCCAACTCTCAACTTATGAGTGTCAAACCAACCTCTGAGACACTTGACACAATCCATGCCAAACACTCATAGCTAAAAAAGCTGCGGAGTTTGGTAGGCTTCTACGAGGAAGGATGCGTTGAACAATTGATAAATACTTCAGCATCGATCATACCCTGGAAGTGACGCCCCTGAAGGAATCGCGGAACACTCTCTCAGACTGCTATTCATTTTCTGGGTTGGTCACGATCGGTTGACTGGGAATTGGTACACTGCAAATTGGCGCCACAAAACCCGTGCACCATTAAAGCCGGCAAACATGAAACTGGTTCAGTTGGTACAAGGAGAGATCGTATACAGCCTAAGTGGTACGGTATTAACTCGTTCACAGAGAGCTCGTATACTTATAACTCAGATACTGACATCTGCATCGTGGCTCACCGTCCAAGGCTCACACTGACCTTTCAGAGGTCACCTTTGTAGTCACTACCCTGGAGTTCTGTCTCTTACCCCTTCAGCGAAACACTGTGGCAACTCTCCTACCTGTCCCCAGGGCAGTTACCTGGAGAGAGTGTCACTAAGATGGGTGACTCCATTGCGTGAAGTTTACACTCCAAATATTCTTCGCCAGCTTGAACCTAAAATGGTTCGAAATCAATCGCGGGCTCTTCCTGTTGAACCATTTACTCGATTAAGAGTTTCCCGTATTGAGGATTGATGCGCACTGACCGCCAAGTTCTGCCTTGTATGTGCGTGCAGTGTGGTATGCGCATGCGTGCCGCCGAAGTTGATGGTGTCTCTAGAGGAAAGCTATTGATTCAGTATAGTGGTGACATCAATTCCGCTATAACTCAGTTTCATAACCGAATACTTGTCTACAAGTTGTTAATACCGAGAATATCGTAATGCGATCAAATTTCTGCCCCAGAAGAATTCGATGGGCGAAAGCAAGGGTCACAGGGAAGATTCGACGGGAGAAACGCAGAGCAAGAGTGATAACAGAAAAAACTGGCTATGACAAAGACCTGTGAGTATAGGTCAAGCTAGGATAGTAGGCACGCTGGTATACGGGCGTGTTGCCGCGCGGGATGCTATGGGATCGACTTGACTATCGGCCACTGGCAGCCCTCGCCGAGTCGATTCCGCCGCAGCGAAATAGAAAAGCACGCCGCCGCTCGGTTATACATCAAATTGCATAGTTGGAAGGTAATACAAAAAAGGGATTGGCTGAAATCGTGTTTCGAGCAAACACACCCGTGCTCAGACACAGAGCACGCGGATACGAACTTGCCCCGGCCGTCAAGTCTGGACAGTACTGATCTGGACAGTAGGGCCACGGTTCCACCACACTCATCTCATCCTAATAGTAGGTTGGCTTCAGCATGAGAGCTGGCAGAAATACCGGCGAGCATATCGGCGCGGCTAAAGGCTGCTAGCCGCCTATATTAAACACAACTTGACTAGGTTATGCCGAACTAACTATTGAACAGCACTCGCAACATCATTCCTTTGCCGTGCATGATTTTTGTAGGGGTAAGAGCGTGGGCAGCGCGGTTCACCGCGTGGTGGAACTGTCCTGAGCTGGAAAGCGTCGTGGCAGGACCTGCCTGGTTGCCACAGTACAGCTCGATGTCCGAACCGCCTTAGTTGAGTACAACGTTCCTCCTCATTTCCTGGATATGCTGAAAAGCTATGTTGGGGGGGGGCAGGCTGTGAGCTCTGACTACGGTTGCGACCACGGAGAACGAAGTCTGCAACGCGGGGTCCAGCATGAAAGTGTTCTTGGGCTTTTTTGGAAATGCTGAGCAACCGTATGCTGAACACACATAGCCTTGGAGGCGTGGGCGCGGAGTGTTCCGCTACTTATCTGTGCAGATCCCAATGCATGGAACACTGCCTGGGGCTCTACGGCCACTCATATCATTCCATTGCATCACTCGCTCGCCATTTCATGATCGAAACGGTCACGGTGCATGCTGGACAATCCAACCAATAGGTTGGGGTCAAGTATTCTTCCTATTATTCCCCAACCCACGGGTATTGCGTTCGCCTACCATGAGGGTCTAGATCTAATACTAGAGGATGATCTGCTGGGTTCTGAACCCAGCGTTCATCGTCTGATAATGATAGAGGTAGCAGGTAACACTCCGGTGAAGCCTCGCCTTGCCCATGGGCTCACAGTTGTCGCAGCGGTGGAGCGGGAAGCCCCTAAGCTCTCGCGGAACCTGTCGCCCTACGACATCACCGAGGCCCTCAGCGCTCTGGTGGGGGCGTTTACGCCTGAAGCCCCTGCCACGGCGAGAGCCACCTGGTGGACACCTCGGGTAGGGAAGCTGAAGGCTAAGTTCCAGAGGGCCCAGTGGCGATATCACCGTCATAAGCGCGAGCACGCTCCTCTACGGTTCATCACCGTGAGGTGCGTAGTGCCGCGCAACGGAAGTTCAATGCTGAGGACAAGAAAGGCCATGATTGACCGCATGGTTGTGGATTCGCAGGGAAGTTACTTCGGCGGCCAGTGCTGTGGTTTTCGGTCGGGCTATGACCCCTGCGCACCGTTTCCGCTGCGACGAAGCTACCTCCCCGGGGTGACCCGCGGTGTCCCGATTGGGGATTTCCGCCACTATCCGCAGTCGCGTCCTTTCTTGGCACCTGCGCAGAAGAGGGTGGCCGGGGGAATACCCTTCCATCTCTACAGGATCGTGGCGGACCTGAAGCACCGAAAGGCCTTTAACCGTCTTATGAAGGCTATCATGGAGCATCTGGACGTCACTGCTGCTGCACAGCAAGACGTCCCACCGGATTAGCAATGGAGCCAGCCACACTATAGGTGCGGTGGCAGTCTGTGATCAAGAAGATGCCGCTGTTCTCTGACGGCGGCAACCGGGAGGAAGGGAGACAACAGCTGAGAAAGCCCGCAGCAGCTGGCGACGGAAGAGTTTTGAGGACCACTATTGTGTAAAATTGGTGTGACAGCCGGCGCCCTTTGTGCTGAGAGACGTGGCGATCATACCATGTACAGCACGATGTATGAGGAAAGCTTCAATTGAGGGGTAAGACCTGCAAGACTTGGTCAAACGAGATTCTCGGTTCTCGCTCGTTCTCGGACCCGAGGCCGAAACGAGACGAGAGCTCTCCTTATACGTTTCGTGTAATGTACACGGTGTACATTACTTCGCGGAATCTCCATGTGATAAAGCTGAGAAATCGCCCATTCGGCTATCACTGATAACTGAAGAGGTTATCCCCGGCCCTTGCCCTCATGAGCCGGATGAGTTTGTTCTTGTTGATAATGTGGTCGGTGCAGCCAGTGTGGATAATATCATTGAGGGTCTCAATTGGTGAAGGTTGTAGAACGATGAACTTGAGGGGGATGTCGTTGCAATTAGAGATGGATGTTAGGCCGGTTGTCATTGTTGGCGATGCTACCGTAGTGGAGGTGCCGTGCTTTGATGGTGAAGTTGTGGACGTTGTAGTTGTTGTATCTTTAGGTTAGTAGTCGGTAACACGTGTCGCCGAAGATGCATCGTCCTCGTTTGTAGTTGAGGCAGACTTGGGTCTCTATCTCGGCGATGTCGTCAGGGCCGCCACTCGTGCATAGTCGATTGGTCCACTGCAGCTGTGACCCAAGATGGTTTCGTACAAATTTCGGTTCGTCCACAATCTTGTCTTACATCGAAAAAGTGTTTGTTCCGGCCAACAGTTTTTATCCGTAACCGGTCTCGTACACGACCGTTTAATCCACACACGATTGGATCAGAGATATGCACAATCTTTTCAAAAAAATTCTATTCGTCCAATAACGATTCGCACATATGAAACTGAAAACACCTAAATGTTTTGAAAAGGAATACTATCTATTCGACACTGAGAAAGCTCAGGCCATAGAGGCGCTTGGATCAATCCAGTTGCAATGGGGAGCGGCTCGACGTGACCGCCGCCGTGATCCAAGTCCTCGAGTTATCGAAAATGATGAATCTAGATTACCCGATTGGGTGTATCTAGATTCAGTCTCGCGGTTTGGGGGTTCGAATTCATCCCCGGAGTGTATTCGAAGCATCCGATAATTCTTGACACGAACTCAACGAACTAAGCTCTAAAAAAGAGAGGATCAGATGGTTATGGTTGGTAGAATCATTTGGTGTTGTTGCAGAGCCAACCACGGACTTGTTGAGTAGGTCGTTAGAGGCTCCAGGCTCGTGTAAATCACCTGCCCTGTCTCTCTGCAATGAATGGGAAGAAATGGACTGCAAATGGAGGTTTTTCGGGGTACACGACGAAGCTTGTGTACGCATACGCAGCGGACCATGGGGCGAGCGTCACGCGAGCGTGACGTGGGTTGCTCATTTTTGGCAGGAGAATCTGCCTGCTCCTGTTGGCCAGTGTTCTAGCTGCGGGATATCGATCGTTCGCTATATGTAAATCCACTTCGTTCAGCCTTAGTTTTAACTTTTTGACTGTGCGGCCCCGCGCGTGCAAAGTAGACAGATAGACAGTATTTGGTGGGTGCGAGAGTGTTAGGCGCTGCCTGTATGTGTATGCGTCAAAGGATGGATTGCGTTTAGAGTCTTTCGTGGATTCTTTTGTGGATTGTCATTGGCCCGTCTGCACCTTGCATCGACTACCTATAGTATCAATGACGACTCGATCACGACGTTGAAGATACCCGCCCACACATTGAAGAACGAGATCAGAGCTACAGAGCGCACCAATCCGGAAGAGGAAGACTCCTCGAGTTTTGTGGCCCTCCCGCCACTCCCTTTCGGCTTTTATCCGTGAGGGCGGAAGAGTAGAGCTTCTGCCGATCTCCAGACTCAGTGAGAGCACCTCCCAACAATCAAGCATTTGCTGAGCCCCTGGATCTCGGTAGTGTGTTCGCACTTCAGAAGAGATAAGCAGCAGAAGTTGTGACCAGCAATGAATTGGCTATTCCAAGATTTCTGATGAAACTCTCAAACAGAAAGCATTCGGCTCAGGTGTGGGCGAACTCAACTGTGAGCGAGATGGACAGATTTAGTAAGGTGTGCAACTTTTCGAGAGCGGACAGATAGTAGGTTTGTTCGCCTGTTTGTAGTAGAAAGGACCTCACCGCGGTGGCTTCGGCCGGTAGTGCTGGTTTTTCTGGAGGGACATACTAATGTCAGCGGAAATATGTAGCTACACAGGAGCGATAACTCCTAACTGCTATCGGTAACTGCCATCGGTCGGTGATATCCTCGGTCTTGAAGCTTATTGCCCAATTCCTAGTGCTCTAGCCTCTCACTGACGCCAGGCGGATGAGGAAATCTCTGCAGGAGGGAACCGATATTATGATCTCTTATGAGGTGCAGATCAGCGGATGAGATGAGGCTCTGCACAGCCGTGGCGTTTTGAAGCATGGAGGATAGGATGACCCTTGACGTCGAAAGACGCTGTAGCTCACCATGCTGTGTGTCCAGCAGTATCTTGTGCCTGGATCATAGAGATCGGTGAGAAAGCAATGAATTCGGACATCCGTCGGATATCGGGATATCGGAGATCATCTAGGGTAACGGCGAGTGGAAGAGAGAGCGTACTTGTGATCTGAGTGTTCGGCGCTCGGCGATAGATCATGTGAAGGCAGCGAGGGTCTCTGTGTGATGGTCTGTGGTAGACTAGATAAGATGCCTATGAGATGCCTATAAGACTAGTTATGGTAGTTAGCAGAGTTTTCAGTCTATCCGGAGATAACCCCATATTGACCAGCGTTGAGTTCGTGGATCGGATGCCGGATTCGGATTGAGCTCTTGCCAGTTCCGACCTGGCGATGAGCATCGCGGCCTCGACTGCCCATAACGATGGAGGGTGAGCCCGTCATGCTGATGGCAGAGACTCTCAGTATTGTTTGAATATCGATGGGGTCGAAACGGTCCAGTTAGCGGCTCTTGTATTGCCATATCCCCGAAAAAGGATCAGTTCCATTGGTGAGACGGACCGAAACGCGGCTGCAACTACGAAATTTCTTCAGCGATGAAACGGGTTCGGATTCGCATGTAGAACTATCGTACTAAGAAGAAGCTAATGCGGAGAAATAATCAACGGGATTGGCAAATATTTGTCTGTCGGGCCGATTCGAGACGAAGCAAACGATGGATCAAACAATCCGGCATTGAGCATACCCTGGGCCAAACGCCCATGGACCAATACCCGAACAAGCGGAGACCTAAAAGAGCTACCTGTCATTTTATTGATGCTTCTATTGGAAAAGGGTCCGTCAATGAAGCTCCTTTCGGTAGGGTGTTCGTTGTTTCCACAGCTAACTTTTCGCAGCAATTGTCCGAGAGCCGTCTCATCAACCAACTCTCTCCTTGACTGAGTTGTTTAAATGCTCATAGAGTAGTATAGGTGTTGTACTTTGACATTCTCGATCGGAAACACCTTCAGTCGGAGGGTTTGCCTATAGTCTAGCACTCGACGTAATCTCGGTCAATAGCCACTTAATTGTAACGGTGCCGATATGGCGCACCATCTAGCAGCTCGCAATAGTGTTAACGGTGCCGATATGGCGCTCCATCTAGCAGCTCGCAATAGGCCGATCAGGAGTAACCTTCCCTCGTCGCCTAGCTTCGCCTCTCAATAGGCAGCAACCCGTCGAAATCAAGGGAGTATTCGTCGGACCTGTCCTGTCCGCGTTCCGCCAGGGAAGCGGCGGGGAAGCGGTGCCGGTTGGGGATAAGCTAGGTTACTGTAGCATTCGTTCCGCTGGCGAGCCTGCGCCCCTTCGCGATGCCGTTGTCAAACCAAAGGGCCAACTGTAGGCATGAGGTGATCAAGCGGAGGGACAACAAGGGGCAAGAAGGCGAGATCATGGCGACATAAACCATCAACCAGCTTCTACCTTCGCCGAGAGGAGACAAGTCGGCGACGATAACAAGCCGGTCAGCATGGTAATCCTGCCGGTCTGCAGAGCAGGTTGTGGGCTATCTCAGGCCTCCTCAGACCGCCTGATAACGTTGCTAACTACGGCGGCGGACACGGGGTAGTACGTCGGAGTTACATGGGGCTCTGTTGAGGATGTTGGAATTCAAATTGAGAACAACTACAACGACAAAGCTACTGTACCTTATAGCGAGCTGTTGAAGCACTCAACCAACTAGCCTCCGCGAGTTTTACAGCAGATTGTGAACCTGATTGTGGTATTTTCTTCTCTTTAAACTATCTTGTGAACCTCTTGTATTGCCATATCCCCCAAAAAGGGTGGTACCATATCCGGCTCCGTTGGTGGGACGGAGCGGGACTGCTGGGGAGACGCGACTTCAAAATCTTCTACAGTGAGCGTTTAGACAATTCAGTCGAGGAGAGAGTTGGTCGATGAGACTGCTCTGTCAAACAATCATCCCGGAACCTCAGTTGTGGAAAGAACGAGCTCCGTACCGAACTGGTCGAATTAGCTTCCTACCGAGTTAGCGTCCCTCTAACGGACACACCGGGACCGATAGCCTCATTTTCTGACGGGCCGTGACAGGTGGACTCCGCTCAGCTCGTTCGATGCATGTAACTCTCTCAGACGGTAAGACGGTCTGCAGCAGACCTCTAAGAGCACATGTGCTGAGGTCTCCAAATACTTGAATAATTCAAGTTGAATCAGAGATATCAGAGAGATCGAGAGAAAAGAAAGGGGGAAGATGAAGAAGGCGAGATAATCCGAGCATCGCTCTCGAAGGACTCAGACAGAGTGAATGCCTCAGCTACGTTCATAGTGTGAGTTAAACTCTCAGAGGTTATTTTCAACGCAATGCTGTCTGTCCCGATATAAAAATGTACACTAATAAGGATAGCCTACCAACCAACGTCGACCAACAGGTTCGTCATCGTCTCGGCCATTCATCTCACTTCAATCCACAACCCGATGGCAAAGTGAGAGAGGATCGCAGCTGATCGTTAGATCAGTAAATCACACATCTACCTATCACCTATTATCGGCTTCGAGTCTAGGAGTCCCCAAATCTCTACTAAGGTACGGAACACGTACGGCTAGAAAACATGATGTGAAACATGATGGCACTGCATGTTCAAAGTTGCCCTGGACGAAACGCGAGTGGATTGAATACTGTATGTCGCAAGCGTACAAAACCTATGGTTTTTGGAGAGAAACAATCGTCTTTAGAGCATAAGAGGAGTAAACCGCTTGGAAGAAAAAAGTTGACCAAGGTGATAGTAGATGGACCATAGCTGAACGAATCGAAGTAAGGTGGACGGGTCTACGTGTAGGAATGCTAAGCTAGGCTTACTGTGCACCGCCTTGTATTATTGTTGCCCATCGCTAACTCAATTCACTAGACTGTATCACCCGTTAAACAGTGGTAGTACAGGCTCGCACAAGCACGCGACGGTATTCTCGGAGTGCCATTCGCCGATAAGGTCAAGCCTTGAAGAACCCTGAAACTTCTCAGGACCACCCACTTCAGTCTGGTCGAAAAAATGCTCAGAGCTGATTAAATTTTTTTGAAGCGAGCAAGCACAACCCCGGCTTTTTCAGTACAAGCTTTGAAACGAGTCTGAAATAATTAGATGGAATATCTGCGGAGCCTCGGAGTGATGCAGTTTAGCGCACCGGCCCCAATTTCTCATAAAAACTGGTTTTTGGTTTTTTTCTTCCACTTAAGGTTTCACGGTGATTCGGCGCCCACACTCATGCATCGCCCTTCTATCCGGACGATTAATGAAAAGTAGTCGAGGGATAGTGACGACTTGGCTAGTGTTGTAGTCTGCTATTCAGTATGATAGTTGCGAGCAATAGGACAAAATTGTGGACGGGACGAGCCAATTCTTGTCGGTCGAAACGATTTGGTACGAAAAGATTACGCGGTCAATTCATTGGGCAAGTTTGTTGGTCGACTGAGAAGTAGACCGAGGTGTGAAATTGGGACGATACCTGGGTGTTCACCCAACCCACCCATGTCCAGGTAATTACGGAGGCACAAATCAGCGATGTGTCTCTCGGGCATTAGGGCCTCGTGCGAGTTGTGCCCTTGTTTGAGGGTTGAGTTCGAACGGTGAATGTCCGAGATGACGAGGGTGTCAAACCAACCCGTAGACACTCTTATCCATGCCAAACACTCATAGCTAAAAAAGCTGTGGAGTTTGGTAGGCTTCTACGAGGAAGGATGCCTTAAACGATAGATCAATACTCCAGCATCGATCATACCCTGGAAGTGACGCTCCTGAAGGAATCGCGGAACACTCTCTCAGACTGCCATTTATTTCCTGGGTTGGTCACGATCGGTGGACTGGGAATTGGTACACTGCAGATTGGCGCCCCAAAACCCGTGCACCATTAAAGCCGGCAAACATGAAACTGATTCAGTTGGTACAGAGAGAAATCGTAGATAGCCTAAGTGGTACGCTTTCAACTCGTTTACAGAGAGCTCGTATACTTATAACTCCGATACTGACATCTGCTTCGTGACTAACTCTTGAACTTTCACCGTCGCACTTATTCACCGGTCCAATGCTCACACTGACCTTTCAGAGGTCACCTTTGTAGTCACTACCCTGAAGTTCTTTTTGTTACCCCTTCAGCGAAACACTGTGGCAACTCTCCTACCTGTCCCCAGGGCAGTTACCTGGAGAGAGTGTCACTAAGCTGGGTGACTTCATTGCGTGAAGTTTACACTCCAAATATTCTTCGCCAGCTTGAACCTAAAATGGCTCGAAATCAATCACGGGCTCTTCCTGCTGAACCATTTACTCGATTAAGGTAGTTTTCCGAGAATATCGTAATGTGATCAAATTTCTGCCCCAGAAGAATTCGATGAGCGAAAGCAAGGGTCACAGGGAAGATTCGATGAGAGAAACGCAGAGCAAGAGTGATAACAACAAAAAACTGGCTAAGGTGAATAGTCAAGCTAGGATAGTAGGCACGCTGGTATACGGGCGTGTTGCCGTGCGGGATGCTCCGGGATCGACTTGACTATCGGCCACAGGCAGCCCTCGCTGAGTCGATTCCGCCGCAGCGGTATAAAAAAGTACGCCGCCGCTCGATAAAACATCAAATTGCATAGTTGGAAGGTATGTAGATAATACAAAAAAGGTTATGCTGAAATCGAGTTTCGAGCAAACACACCCGTGATCAGACACAGAGCACGCGGATACAAACGTGCCCCGGGCCTCAAGTCTGGACAGTATTGATCTGGACAGTAGTGCCACGGTTCCACCACACTCATCTCATCCTAATAGTAGGTTGGCTCCAGCATGAGAGCTGGTAGAAATACCGGCGAGCATATCGGCGCGGCTGAAGGCTGCTAGCCGCCTATATTACACACAACTTGACTAGGTTATGCCGAACTAACTATTGAACAGCACTTGCAACATCATTCCTCTGCCGTGCATGATTTTTGTAGGAGTAAGAGCGTGGAGAGCGCGGTTTACCGCGTGGTGGAACTGTACTGGGCTGGAAAGCGTCGTGGCAGGAACTGCCCGGTTGCCACAGTACAGCTCGATGTCCGAATCGCCTTAGCTGGGTAGAATGTTCCTCCTCATTTCCTGGATATGCTGAAAAGCTATCTGAGGGGAGGAGGGGGGCAGGCTGTGAGCTCTGACTACGGTTGCGACCACGGAGAACGAAGTCTGCAACGCGGGGTCCAGCATGGGAAAGTTCTTGGGCTTTTTTTGAAAATGAGCACCCCCTCTCTCGTGGATCGCTGCGACTCTCTAAAAGCCCAGGGAATACACCTGACGCTTTTTGTTGATGATACGACGATAAACCTATTCGCGAGGACACGACCTGCTTCTGTCAACAAGTGGAAGAGAGCTGAATGACATCTGCTCAAATGGGCTGATGACGCGGGGTTGAGCTGGAAAAGTCCCAGAATTTTATTCCATGCTGTACTGGTAAAAGCCTCACCCAGCGGGACGTACCGATCCAGGTCGTCAAGGTGTTGCGGGTTCGTGGGGTCTTGATTGACAGAAAGCTGACGTTTCAGCACCATATTAAACTAAAAGTGTCTGAAGCGTTGGCCAAGTTCTAAAGTTTGGGATTGACTGCGACACTCGGGGTGGGAGCGCGCTGCCATCTCTGGTGTCAAAGTCATTCGCACTTATCGGGTAAATATCCAGCCTGGCCTAGTGCGAGGTGCACTGCCATTCGTTCATGAGCGGTAGATGCAAAGATATTCTAAATGTGACCTGTCCGGTCGCAATTTTTTCGAAAAAGTTCATTCGCCCAATATTGGTTCGTACATTCGAAACTGATGGCACCCAGAGATGTTTGACGAAGTAAAAGAAGCGACGGCCAGGCCGTGGCCGTGACGGTCTCGCGAGTACGAGCATGAACTTCTAACCTTCTCACTCACGAAACTACTAGGAAATGTTGAACTATCGCCGGTCCAATCCCCAACCTTCTCAACAGGGCTCCATGTATGTTTGGAACCTTCAAGCACTTGGACCACCGCAAAGTCCACCTGAGAAGGGACGGTGCTGAATCGTCACTGGTATGTATAGCGGGGAGATTCTAATCACTACCGGGAGCTTCGGTCGTAGTCCCGTCCCTGGTGGAGGCCTCCCGCGTCCATCACGCTCTGAGCGGTTCGCGAAGATTCGCTTTGGTCGTGAGCTGTCATGTCTTCCACTCCTGAAGCTGGAGGGCTAACGACGTATTTCGGTTGCTGACACGGAGATTCGTCGCTTGGCTGAAGGGCTTCTTACAATGTCTTTAAACGTGCCTGTTCCAGACACGTTACTTGTTCCAGATACGCTGCCCACGCCGACAGCTCCTCGGAGTGGCACTCCGTAATGCCAAAGCGATCCGGCTATAGTCAACACCTCTCCACATGATGCTTCGCATGTCGCTGATAATGAGTGTATCATGATTGATACAATTGAAGTTGGTACACCGGCAGTTTACAAACCAGAAAAACCAGTAAACATGATTTGTGATGGTACACCGTGAGCCAGTACGCTTGAATACCGGACACTAATACTTGACGTATCAAACTATTATGCGAGTTCAATCTTACGACTCCAGCCTCGTTCGCTCCCGTTTCAAATACATGTTATCAGCCCTGAAAAAATTTTTTTACAGACTGTGTCACATTCCTGAAGTGGGCGAACCTCCCAATGAGCAATAATAATCCTAGGCGGAGCACAGTGAGCCCAGCTTAGGATTCGGACGCGCGCATTGGTCCACCCTACTTTAATTCGTCCAACTCTGGTTCATCCACAATTTCATCGGTCAACTATTCTCTTCCGCGTCGTATCACCCATCTCTGCTCTAACAACGATTATTTCTTCCAAACGCCTCATGCACGCTTTGTACACTTGCGATATATTCCATCCATTCTCGTTTCAACCACTTACAGCCGTTACAACTTTGAACATGCAGGGCCATCATGGCGCCACATATGTCCGAGGCTGCCCGCCAGAGGCTCACTCGCGGGCTTCCCCTCGCCGGCGTACCTGTTGCGCCACCTCAGTATATATTCGGGTACTCTCGAATATTGAGTACCTCTAGTGCTCTCATACTAGTGCTCGAGTGCTCCAATAACTCACCTATTATCATCGTCTAAACTATCATCGTGTCGAGTCCGGGCCATATTAGGGGCAAACTCCCCTGGTTAAGGATCGAAAATGTTGAAGAGAGCGGAGAGTACTGGAACCACGATGACACAATTTGTCATTGTGCCAAGAGCTCAATATGCCAGAACATATGATAGGTTGCCATAGGTTCGAGACCGGTACCCGGAGCCGATCCCGGCATTCATTGGAACAGTTGTTCCTTGGCGCCGAGCGTGACATTTATAGAGGATAAGTTATAATTTGTGCACAAAGCGTTTCGTCTTCTAGCATTTCGCTAGAAACCGGATCATTATTATCCACTAATTACTGGTCACACTCATACTTTTTTGTTTTTTGCTGACTATTATGTCCTCCACTAATTCTCAGTCTGCGTTGCGTTCAGCTAAGGGAAATAACTTATCTGATAGCATTTTACGATAAAACGCCCGCATGTGCACCAATCGTACTTAGAACGAGCTAATGCGGAGGAATTGTGAACGGAATCGGCGAATATTCGTCTGTCAAAACGACGGGAGACGAAGTAAACGATGGATCAAACCATGCGGCGTCGAACATACTCTGGACCAAACGCCCACGGACAAATACCGGAACAACGGTGGGCCCGCAACTAGCTGTCATTTTATTCACGCTCCCATTGAGAGTAGGGACCTTTCGGTAGGGGGCTCGTTGTTTGCGCAACTAACTCTCCACAGCAATTGTCCGAAAGGGCCGTCTCATCAATCAAATCTCTCCTTACCTGAATTGTCTAATTGCTCACTAAAGAAGATCTCGTAGTTGCAGTCGCGCCCCCGCTCCGTCTCACCAACGGGACTGGCCCCTTTTTGGGGATGTGGTAATGCAAGAGCCGATTTGCCTCGTCCCGATTACTGGGCCCTTTCGACTCATCGTACCTTATGAATTTCAGCCCTGCTCAGGGAGCTCCTCATCGGCATGTCATTACAGCTCATCAAAGATACGCCCGGTCTATGATAACCGACGCTTTTTTGTCAACGATGCCACTTCGGTGGGGTCATAAAATCACGCTACCGGACGTGTCTATCAACAGAATTACGGACTCCCCTTCCATCGTTGTGGGCGGTAAGGGTCGCCTGCTCATCGCCAGGTCGGACCTGGCAAGAGCTCACTCCGAATCCACATGTCGCATCCGCGGAATCCAGCGATGTTACTATGGGGTTATCTTAAAATAGACTGGAAACTCTTGTGACTATCAGCGATGGCATCTTATATAGTCTACCACAGATGCCAAGACACGAAAGGCGATGGCCTTTACACAAACTACCGCCAAGGGGCGGACACTCAGATCAGAAGTACGCCCTTTCGTCCGTTCGTGAAGTACTCGGCGTGGCCCTAGATCTCATCTAGTGGATGATATCTGCCGCTCCGTCAAACGAGTTCGGAATAATCAGAAACATCCCAGCACAGGACGCCACCTACGCACATTTCACTCTACATGATTAGTCTAACCTCGTAACTTATCCTCTTTTTCGATGCAGGAAAGTTACGGTGAGGATCAGTACAGTGACAACTCGTAGAAATTGAACTCGTAGAAACTTGATCCGTACAGTTTCCACACGTACAGTTTTGGGCAATACACTGACAGTGATACACTCCCAGTACGTACAGTGACAAGTCGTACAGTTCTGACTTGTACATTTGAAACTCGTACAGTACTATTTCATACATCGGATTTTCGTACAACTGGGCGATTTTTCGCGACTTCTGGCGACTCACCGACTCTGGCACCTCACTTTTTCGTTGCTTACCGTCGGGGACGATCAACAGAACAACAGGGGCTCCTACCAATACGCCAATTTCGTCTCGGCAAAACACTTGAGTCTATCAAACCGGCTATTTTTCGATCAGATATACTAATTAACCTATCACACAATTGTCCAGTAATATCTTCTCCGTGCGCACTCATCATTCCATTGCATCACTCGCTCGACATCGGATACTTGAAACCGTCACGGTGCATGCTGGACAATCCAACCAATAGGGTGGGGATGAGTACTGTATTATCACTATTATTCCCTAATCCACGGGTATTGAGCTCGCCTACTACGCTGGTTTGGATCTAACAACTGTATCTGTGGATACTGTACTGAACGACATTGTAATACCGGAAACTGTACGAACTGTCATTGCACGACTTATCATTGTGTGGCTTGAATATGTGAGAGATGCTCTTGTACGAAGAAAAGGTCTACTGAATAAAGACCGAGCCAAATCTGAGATGGTACCAATCGTCAACGTACTAGTTGCCACTCACCCTGCTGGCTGCAGGCTGCTTTCTGGTTATAGCCTATAGATGAGCAACAAATTGTGGCCCACGATCCCACGGACTGGGAGCACAACTCGACCGCAGTTCTCAGACCGGTGAGGATCGTTCATAAGTGCAGTGACAACTCGTAAGACTCGACCGCTCAGCTTTACCCCGGCCACTCCGAAAGTGAGTTGACGTGTTGTGCCTGTCAGTGGCAACGCAAGTAGTAGCCAAGCTTCGGTGGATAGCGTAGCCGAATTTCACAAGGGCAAACCTTAGCAGAAGGTAGCCAAGCGAGAAAATCAAGAAAGTAATCCAATTCTCGAGTAGTTCACCGCTATGCATCACGCAGTTAAGCGTAACGCGATCGATTGCAGACATAATAATCGAAGGGCAAAATACAAGCCGTCAGGAGATGACGATTATAAGGGCAAGCGCGCAGGGCATGCTTGCCGTCCTAGCCAGGTCATTTTATTCTTTTTTGGCTCCACTTTTTCCTTCACCTGCGCAGCTTTCTTGTCGCCCGCCTCACTTGCTACCCTTGCTGATTACTTTCCTGTTCGAGCTCGTCAATACTTGCGCGGCTCGGGCTAGGCAAGAAAACAGATAGAACGCGAATCGACGAGACGTTTACCCGTATCTCGTTGTCAGACGGAATCGTATTGTGGTTAGTGCGGCTGGAGGTGTCAGAAGCGTTCATGTGGCCGCGGGCCGCCGGCCCGGATCCAGGGTTCGAAGTGAGCGACCGGCGGTGTTTTGGCTCCTATCAGAGCTTGTCTATACAAAGTTGTGTCGTATGCGTCGAGCGACAAAGCAGAACAAGTACTTTGAACTCCGGCCAGCTTTTCCATTTCCCAAGAGGCTGTAGCCTATGGGTAACAGACGCGCTCTCAAAGGAAAGCTCACCAACATTGCTACAGGGCATGCCGCCGATGATGACTTGTCCGAAGTCCATAGCGACGGACCGTCGGCCCGACGGTTTAGCCGTCACCACGGGCTTCACGGTCCAGGCCAGTCTCTTACCAAAATCAGCGAGAGCAACTTTTCATTATCGAGATTGTTTGACGGCTGTAACTCCTGACTCAGGACTCCTGGGTGACCCGCTCGTTAATTGACACTATATAAACGACATCAGGGGCATCAATATCGATGAATGAAAATTGGCTCTACGGTGTATGTGTTGGTGGCTTACACCGGCAAGAAAGGAAAAATGAAATCACGCCTGGGTGGCAACCCTGCCAGTGTCCCCGTGGTCGGATTATCCGGCAGAACGAGTGGAAGATCAATGATCCGACTCGAATCCCTGGTCTTCTACTCATTCTGCGTTCTCCACCTTCTCTCCACTCATTGTAGCGTTTTTTGCCGCTTGCTCTCTCTGCGGCTCTCACCATCCCAACCTTTTCCTTTCCCCTTCGCATTCCTCCCACGCTGGAGCTTCAGCAGCTTAGCTTCTCGCGGAGGTTGATAGCCTGGTTAACGGCTCTCAAGCTGAGGTTCTCGTTGAGACGACCCGGCTCCTTCATGGTATATGGTAGGGATACACCCCTGCGCAGACCCTCTAGCGCGTGGCGGGCGGCCAGCCTGTGGTAGAAGAGGGTAGACGTTCACGAGGGCTCACGTTTCGTACACCAAATAGTCGTACATTTTCGACTCATGTCACCAATACTCATACACTTTCTAATCGTACACGAAATACTCGTACACCGAATAGTCATACACAAAATACTCATACACGATAGATTCGTACATATAAAACTCGTATACATGATGCTCGTATACGTAATACCCGTACATATAACACCCATACACATAATAGTCGTACACTTCCAACTCGTATACCAGCATTTCATACACTCTCATTTCGTACACAACCCCAGTTTCAAGTCGTACACCGTCATTTCGTACACTCCGCGAAAATTTTTTAGGCAAGTCGCGGAGCAGTTCCGCGAATATTTCCGGCGCTCTCGCGCCCCTTGATACCACTCTGCTTCCTCCCAGGTAGGGGAGGGCCTGCACATAGGATCGAACCTGCGATCTTCCGATCGAGAGTCCGCTACCATAACCACCAAACCACTCACATTAACAAACTTTTTTTAACAGAATGGCGCGAACAGTTCGCTCCCTATAGGTAATATAACTTCCTTCGCTCCGTCATTGCACCCAGCGGGCGGCCCAAAAACGCGACTCAGCAAGCATAGTGTACGAGTCGTGCTCGTGTACGAGTTGTCAGTGTATGAGATTTGCGTGTACGAGCTTTATGTGTACGACTTACTACATGAACGAGTATCATATGTACGAGTATCATGAGTAGCGAGTATTACGTGTACGAGTCTCAAGTGTACGAAATGACGATGTGTGAATCCAATGAGTGAGCGAGTATTCGGTGTACGAGCCGTGGACGGTAGCGATAGTGTACGAGTTTTCGGTGTACGAATCGTAATACACCTAGAAGAGGCAGGCCAGGGGCCGTCCGGCTTTGCCGTTATAGGCACAAGAGAGCACAGTGTGCCGGTGGCCGAGAGCTGTCGTCGCAGAAGTACTTCAAGTCGATCCCGAACAAGTACTGCGGCCCCCTATCTATTGGCAGATTGATGGCTTCCTTCATCGCCCACTACGAGTTTCAAGTGTACGAAATGACGATGTATGAATCCAATGAGTGAGCGAGTATTCGGTGTACGAGCCGTGGACGGAGCGATAGTGTACGAGTTTTCGGTGTACGAATCGTAATACACCTAGAAGAGGCAGGCCAGGGGCCGTCCGGCCTTGCCGTTATAGGCACAAGAGAGCACAGTGTGCCGGTGGCCGAGAGCTGTCGTCGCAAAAGTACTTCAAGTCGATCCCGAACAAGTACTGCGGCCCCCTATCTATTGGCAGATTGATGGCTTCCTTCATCGCCCACTTGGATCCTGCCCATAGTCTATTCCCTGTAAGGCCCCGTTCGATAGTTTTGCGACCATCTCTTCCTCGGTCCGCGCCCGACGGAGAGGGAAGAAAGGAGGTGCGGGTCCCCCGGGGGGGGAGGGGGGTCAACCCGGTGCTGGGCCGCGTGAGTACGAATCCCCCAGGATATAATTTTACAGTGTTTCCTGACTTGGCGCTTTTTCGATCAAAAAAGTTCGACAGGATTTTTGTGCAGCACGGGAGGACAGATTTGCGTGTAGTGGGATGTTTCGCACTTTGTTACCTATCCACTACTAGAGAAAGGCAACGACAATCGAAGAGTAGCCTAGCAGGCAAAGGGATCTACGAGAATGATTCAGCTACTGAGCACCAATAGCGGAGGTAACAACTCACACAATCCAGAGACTGTGCGTAAGTGAGAAGAACCGTTAAGTCCAACCCTAATCTTCCCCGAGGACCGACCTGCCATCATCGGAAGATCGCCCTGCGAGGGCCTAAAAGCCTCCAATTATCACAAGTGCCAACCTCTCAGGCTGCACGCATGCACATAGCTGTGCACCAATTTAGGCCAAAAGTGGGCCGAGGTTCATGCAGGCGAAGCGAAGCCAGTTTCGAACATTAGGGTGCAACTTGCAGCCGTAACAACTTCGTTTGCATGCGTGCTTTATCAGATCTATAGCTAATCGGCGCGGCTGGTGTAGTTGGTCGTCGTCTCAGCTCTTAGCGCCCTCTATCGTCACTTCTGTCACTAACCACTCAACCTAAGGCCCCTCGCGGTTGTGTTAACTGAATCTAAGCACTAGAGTCACCACCAGTTCATTTACTACCCGAGCCCTACAAGATTTGGGGGCTTTCGCGACAATGACGGATTCGATCTTATGTGTAGGGAGGAAATAGATTGGCACCATCGTGCGGAAGGGCGCCGGCGGGGCCGGCGTGAGAAAACTTCCGCGGAGTGTACGAAATGACGGTGGATGAGTTGAAACTGGGGTTGTGTACGAAATGAGAGTGTATGAAATGCCGGTATCCGAGTTGAAAGTGTACGATTATTATGTGTACGGGGTTATATGTACGATTCGCTTGTGTATGAGTATTTAGTGTATGACCATTTGTTGTACGCGTCGAAGGTGTACGAGTATTCGAGACATGAGTCGAAAATGTACGAGTATTTGGTGTACGAGTCGTGAACATCCCCTATCGTAACTATTATGAGAAAGTTCAGCTCTGAAACTGAGAGCTTTCTATCCCCTAGGAGAGGAGAAGACTCTGGATCTACTCACCAAGTTTAATGCCATGTCTCAGAATGCCGAAGAGACAGTCCAAGAATTCTCTGTATGATTCTTGGATCTCTGTTATGATCTGCAGAAGTTGAACCCTGACATCTACTTGACCACTTCTCAGGGGCAAGATGGATCAACTAAGGTCGATGACCTTCAGCTGCAATTGCAGTCCATTGTGAAACTGCGAGGAGAGATCCAAAAGGAGATTGTTGCCCAACAGATTAAGTACGACTCCATCCAGTCGTTGTTGGAGGCGGGGAGGCGCTTCAAGGACTTCCACAACCCGACTAGCACTCCCTGTCCATCACAAGGGAATGAGAGCACAGTGTGGTGTTCGGCATTTCAATGCTTCCGTCGTGGAGGAGAGGGCATTTCGCTCGAGATTGTATGTTCAACGATAGGGGTTGGTCCAGGTGGCCGGCAGAGAACCGGGTTTCTCAGCCTGGCTGGGACCAGTAACCTCAGCCTCAGCAATAGGGCTGAGATCTCCCTAAGGCCAGCCAGTAAGCCATGGTGTAGCATCTCGGATTCCAACGCACTACTGTTGGAACGCAACATGAGGAGAGAGGTATATGTCCGCAGCTGACGATGTTGTGCAGAAACGGTAAAAACGTGACTGAGCAAGTCTCCAATACACACTAACCCCACTGCACAATGCACACCAACGCACATTCCCCCTTAACGACAGCCATTAGCGACCCCGTACGACTCTAGCCACTTAGCTACTTTAGGAGGTATCCTTCTTCCTTTCGTTGGGCTAAAACCTTGGCGACCCAAAATATCTTCGCCTGATATAGTCTCCTCAGTATCGTCAGAACGCGGTATGACTCAGCGGTCTGCCTTGCCTCGATCGAGGCTAGCAACAGCGAACTTATTCCCTTCCTTCTTGATGATCTCAGCCAGATGACATGTAGTCTTCCCTCATCAACGGTGGTGAGTTTCCTGAATACTATCCAGTGGCCAGGCTAGAGATCTGGGATGGAAATCTCTTCTGGCATCAAGCCTCGAAGGATAGAAGATATGTGAGCTCGATGAGGGCCTGTTTCCGCCTGCCTCTTCTGTTCCTGGTCATCCTCATAATAAGGGAGGAGGTGGGACAAGGGAGCAAGAAACTTACGGCCTTTCACATGACAGACATAGCAGTTACCGGCATCACGATGATCAATCTCATACGAGCCTTCTGTTCAACGTCTACCATCGATTATACGATTGGCCTTACCTTGTCTCCCTCCTCAAATACTCTGGACTATCCACACGAGACCACCGACATCTTCAATGCAGCTAGTTGTCTCTCATTACAAACCTTGGTAATAAGCCCGTAGGCTTGTAAGATAACCAACACTACAACCAGTTAGTAGTGGAGACTTCGTAACAAAGGAGGTCACGGAAGTATAAAAGTATGAGTA
>JABANP010000584.1:0-31007 GCA_013115135.1 Perkinsus olseni
GCTGGTGACGACAGAACTGTTGACCAGAGGCAGCCGCGCCAGCTCGTCAGAGAAGGACCAATGAAACCATTCAGTTCTCATGGGGTTTTCTCCCATTTGGAAAAGCACACCCCCCATCGCCGAAAGTGAAGAGTCGGCGACTACCACTGTTTCCGGAATTCCTCCGGAATCTTCCCATCCGAGCACTTGCGAGGCAGTGGTATGAGTTAGACTCGGCGAACGTAGAACCTCCAGAAACGATCGTGCGGAGTCCACCAACTTCTCGCCAACCCGGACTACTCGGAGGTGTCGAGAATTAGCTGCTTTCTTGAGGGCATACCAAGGTTGAAGTTGATGTCGCAGCCTCGGAGTCACTTGGCATAACCAGCTGAGACGTCCCGTAACTCGTTCAATAAGAGAGATAGGTACAGAGCAGGACTTGAAGGAATCCACCACGAGTTGCGTCTCCTCCACTAGAGACAGTCGTTTCGGTTCTGGCACCCGAACTGTTTGGGATGCAAGGTCCCATTCGAAACCAAGGTTGTGTGGCGTTGAAGTGATCCGGAGCTTATCATAAGCAACGTCAAGCCCCAACGCCTTGTATACCAGAAGAATACGAAGAAGCATCCTCAAAGACTCTCTTCTTGTTGTGATCCAACCAAGATCATCAACGTAGATCATACCCGAACCAATATCGGTGTCGGACGGGACCAACTTTTTCAATATGCGGTGTACGCATGCAAAGTATCGGCACCACAGCAGAGGAGAGCTCCGTAGTCCGAAGGGGAGACGCAAGTGTCTAAAGTACCACTGACCAACATGGTTCAGTAAGAGCTTCTGGTCATCGACATGGACCGGGATATGGCGAAACGCCGAGGCTATGTCAGCTTCGATCCACACCAGCTCCTTCTCAGGGGACCTCTTCTTCTGCTGTTGGACCAGGAAGGCCGCCGACGCTAGGCCAGGTAGGCATATGGTTTCCTCACAGTGAATCTTCTCGTTGACTCCGGAACGGCGAAGATCATCAATCAAGCGAACCTTACCATTCGGCTTGGGAACGCACGCCAGTTTGGTTATAACCGCACCTTCCGGGGCTGCGGGCAACTTGGCCATATGACCTTTTGCAACTTCATCATCCAGCGTTGCCTGAACCAGGTCTGCTACGTCATCAGCAGACCTATAGTTTTTCCAGACTTGGCCGTCTTCGTAGGAGAGACCAAAACCAGAGTGCTTCGGGCCTCTGTCCTTCGGCCATAAACCGGTCGCACGGACAGGACGGCCATACCCAACGTGACAGCCACGTTGAACCTCGTTGCATATGTCTAAGTCTTCTGGTACACCAGGTTGAGAAATAGCCACCAAGAGGTCACGAGTAAGCCGAGCTCGAATGTTGCACTGTGGAGATCTTGCAGTGGAACTTCCAAGGACAGACGCAAAAGAAACAGCCAATCCTTCGGCACTCTTGTCAAGATCAGCCGAGAGATTTGGTTTCTTGAATGGGCAGTTTTCACCTTGCGAAGATCGTGGAAGTTCACTCCAGGCAGAAAGTTGCTCCAAGACGGGTGACGTTAGAGCACACGTGACCGCATCTTCGAGAGCTGCCTGTAACTGCTGGACGACTCCAGGAGTGTCGGCTGAACGATTCTTAAACCATGTACAGTACTCCGGTCTAGAGGAACCGTCAGTGAGCCTCTCTAATACCTCATCCTTCCAGTTACCCTTAGAGTTGTAGGCTGTGGTGTTGTAGAACTGCAAATGAGCTTGCTGTTCACCGACCTTATCACCGACGTCGAATAAAAAGGCCTCCGCTCGATCACGATTATCCATCGTCGAGTCGCGCCGCTCCCGGCGACGTTGATTTCTTCTTGCCTTGGCTTCAGCAGAACGCGTTCTCTTGGGCATTGAATAGAATTAACTGAGAAGATAAGTGACTAAGCTACCTTCTAGGCCTCAACTTCAACACAACGTGTTTGTAAAATGAGAAAAACTATCAGATTCGGGCTAGTTCCAGCGACGACTATGTTGACTTGGGGTTCACTTGAGGGGTAGGTGCAGGCTCGGCGGGAGAGGAGTACGGGGCCGATCTCTGAGACCCCTTGGCTTTCCCTTTACCGCCTTTCCCTTTGGAACCCTTTCCTTTGAACCCCTTTCCTTTACCGTAAGAGGGAGATTGATCGGACCACCTGTCGGTTTGTTGCAACAGGGCTCTAGCAACTTCCATATCCAACTTGGGTCGAATGTAAGCTTCATCACCAAACATGTCTTTCATGGATATAGCCCCGCTAGCGACTGCCATCGCGCCGGACTTACGATAGCTCGCCTCGGCGTCAATAACTGCTCGGACGGACCTCACAGCAACAAATAAGTCTGCAATATGAATAGCATACGATATAAGATGGCCCAGGTCGACTTGTTCCCTACCAACCTCACATAGCTGTAGTGCGGTGGCATATCGGAAGAAGCACTCGTTCCACTGTCCGATCGACACGATGTTGGAGTTCTTACCATCCGAACGACGATGCTGCACAACTTCCCCAGTGATAGTAGTCACAGTTTCCACCTCGTTGTCATAAACGTGTTTTGGGAACCGGAAGTCGGACAGATCAACGTACAACAATGGGTTGTCGTGAACCTTCTTCATAGCTGGGAGAGGGGGAAGCATATTGGGAAGGAAACTAATCTTAGTTCCTGCCTCATGGGCGGTCCTACACAGGGCAGGAAGATCCACCGCCAACTTCTTGGCTCTACCCCGCTCCTCTGTCAGAGACCGTTCGTGTAGTAAACGTAACTGGTTAGCGGCTTCCGTAGCTGCTCCCTTAATGACGGTCTTCACATTGTGCTTCTTCTGGTCGATTTCTTCAGCCGCTGTGCCTTCGCAAGCGTTGGAGGTCACGGCAGCAATAGTATCCTCACTTATAGAAGACAATAGTAGAGCAGACACAATACCATACGCTTCCAATGAAGTGACTATCTTGGGGCCCCATACATCGGCATCCTGCTGGCCTTGAATGGTGAGCTGTATGATATCTTGAACCGCGGGCATGACAAGCAACAAGGGGGAAAGCTTTCTACAAAAGTAGCAGTTCGTGGATCCCCAAGCCCTGAGTGCATCATCAGAATTTCGAACCCTCGATTCAGCACCTCAGCGTTTTGCGGTTGGCATCTTTCGTCACTGTTTCACGTTTCGCCCTACACGTACCAGGAGGCCCTATTGGGCGACCCCAGATTGCCACTGTCATCGACAGGAGTCTGCGCTCGCGCCGTACGTGATTCTCGAGCATGTGTTTCAAGCAACTTCGTACCTTCCTCCCTGAGAGAGTCCCGATGTGACTTCGGTGGCCCTACCGGGGATTGAACCCGCAACCTTCGGATTGCAGGGTGAGTAGCATGACTGCTACGCCACATACCGCCTTCAAACATCAAACAACCGAAATTAGTCCGGCTCGACACTTCGACGGAACTATTCGAATTATTCCACGCGCAAGTGCTGAATCGGGAGTGATATTCCGACCAAGGGTCTGAACGACAGGAAACACCGGTGATAGTGAGAACTAGTAAGCGAGCTTGAAATTCTTGGGCATGTGAAAGGAAGGGAAACGGGTGCAGTAATGTGAAGCGCCCTTCAATCACCGAGCGCTGTTAAGTAGTAATTGTACCCTATCTCAGCGTATCGAGCGAAAGCGGATCCCAAACAAGACTTTCAAGCAAGAAGCTTTGCTACGAACATTGCGCGGGACTTATCAAGAAGCCCACGCCAATTGACGAACTGGTTTGAGAAACTCAAAGTCTAAACTACGGTTCAAATATGAAAGCGAGAGAAACAAATAAGATGAACAGTGCTTTATGCAAAGCGCCTCCGCGGAGGATCTCTGGAAGGCGGTCGACTTCTTACGGCCTTCCTAATAGTCTTCTTAGCATCTCGCTCCTTCTCCAACTCACGGAGCATCTCTTCCAGTACGCTGAGTTGGTCAACATGGTCTTCCTTCCCAACACTTCCAGACTGGTTCCAATTTGCTTCACTTCCCATAGCATACCACTCGTCCCCAGAAGAGTCTTCATCATTCTGGATGTACTTGGAAGGAAGTTGTTGGGCCATGGAAACAACAGATATCGTTGAACTATTCGTAAGATGACCCTTCAATCGCAGCTCGGCTCCGGCTACCGATTAACCAATCCGATAGTAGCAACAATCCAAATTGGGTCATAGGGGACGTTACAGACACCAACCAAAGCAGAGACCTGCTGCCAAGTGGGATTCTTAGTCAATCCTCTTCAGACACGAATGCCCTAGGCTCTCCACGTTGAAGATTCATGAGGAAGAGTCCCATAGAACCCTCGCCGATCTAAGCAGCGGCTGAGGGGTGGCCATAGTTCTCACACGGGTGAACGTGTACCTCCCATGTGAAAGAACAAGGCCGCGAAAATCAGCCAAAGTCTGGTGAGCACCAGACAACCAACGTCATACATTGATAACTAGTAGCGTTTGAATATCTGCACTAGCTTCGTTTGTGCGGAAGATGCTCCAAGTGGCTTACCACACAAACCCCACGTCTTCTTCGTTGTGCGGGAGCGAAAAATTCCTCTACTTCCCGAATTTCACTCTCGTCGATCAGCCGTAGTCGATCACTGCCAGATATACTAGCAGCTCCTTGTTTCGGTCAAGGGACCTTTGGGTTATGAGCCCAACACGCTATCCACTGCGCCAAGCTGCTTTGACGGTATAATATGCTTTTGGCACCCGTAAGGAGGTTGTTGCTAATAGTTCGAGTGTATGTCCAGCTCACGCCTATGCACCGTCCGGGAATTGAACCCGGACCATCTGCTTGGAAGGCAGATATCCTAACCATTAGACCAACGGTGCCCAATGAAGTAACGGTAGATTAGAAGTCTCCCGACTCACTCAGCTTCAGAGAGTAACCAGGAATTTACTGGAACCGAGAGTCGAACTCGGGACCTACTGCGTGTTAGGCAGTCGTCATAACCAACTAGACCATTCCAGCTACAGGAGCTGGAATCATCTCTACCCCGAAATCGCGCTGCTAGTGTTCTTTCGCACGCAATGTGCTCTAGCTTAGCGCCGGATGTGTCACCCCAAGCGACACGCCTGATTTTATAGAGGCACGCCGATCGCTACGGTCTACGCTTTGAAGAGAAAATTTTGTAGGACCACAATTCGCAATACGCTCTCTGAGTAAGTTGGCAATTGCCTCCGCGAGCAAATGATTCTCTTTCGTTGGAGGAGCTCGAGATCTTCAGGGTCGGCGTCGCGTCCGCTTTACACTTGCTGAGACGGGTCAGTTTGGCCGAGTGGTCTAAGGCGCCAGACTCAATTTCTGGTGGAGAGATCCTCGTGGGTTCGAATCCCACAGCTGACAAGTAATAGTCTGTACTTATATTTCTGTTCTCCTTTTCTGGCGAAAGATATACTAGCAGCTCCTTGTTTCGATCAAGGGACCTTTGGGTTATGAGCACAACACGCTATCCACTGCGCCAAGCTGCTTTGGCGGTATAATATGCTTTTGGCACCCGTAAGGAGGTTGTTGCTAATAGTTCGAGTGTATGTCCAGCTGACGCCTATGCACCGTCCGGGAATTGAACCCGGACCATCTGCTTGGAAGGCAGATATCCTAACCATTAGACCAACGGTGCCCAATGAAGTAACGGTAAATTAGAAGTCTCGCGACTCACTCAGCTTCAGAGAGTAACCGAAAATTTACTGGAACCGAGAGTCGAACTCGGAATCTACTGCGTGTTAGGCAGTCGTCATAACCAACTAGACCATTCCAGCTACAGGAGCTGAATCATCTCTACCCCGAGATCGCGCTGCTAGTGTTCTTTCGCACGCAATGTGCTCTAGCTTAGCGCCGGATGTGTCACCCCAAGCGACACGCCTGATTTTATAGAGGCACGCCGATCGCTACGGTCTACGCTTTGAAGAGAAAATTTTGTAGGACTGCAAACCTAGGCCCGATCGCAGCTTCCCACCCAAAACTCGTCAACTCGACTCGTCCCGCCCTGCCGATCAAATCTGGGCCATCGGACAGCCATCCACCGACAGCTGTGGATTGCACGTCCAGATGCAGACAGTAAAACTACCCAAACCCCCCAGATGATCGGCAAGGCTTGCGATCGAACTGTACCTAAGCTACAACACACACCACCACTTTCTATTAATGGCCTCTCAAACTTGTCTAAGCGGCTACTCACGCAACCATATTTTGCAGGGGTCGGTGGCGGCCGGCTGCCTCGACCACCAGCAGCTCTTCTCAGCTTCACCGTGCCGTTGGTCGCCATCGCCAGTACTGCATGTGGACGTCGTGGTCATCACTAAGTCGCTGCCTGTTTCCACTATGACGTAGCCCTGGGTGAACCTATCGTCGTTCGGGTCAGGGTAAGCGATGTCCTCGCTGCGATAGCTTCGCTCCGACTCGTCAGCCACTGCATCCGCCGGCGAGTCACACCGCGGACCTACAGCTGCAGCAGCCAGGGCTCGGCAGGCGTAGGTGTCTCCGTAGGTCTGGATCATCGCTTCTTGGATATACAAATCAACAGCAGCTGATCTCCATCTCCCAAAAACCTGCACCTCCTCCCTCGTGAGTCCCGCTCCCACAAGGAGCCAGCACCCGTCACGCCGCATTGAATGCGTACCCCAGTGATACTTGTCGTTATCCGTGGCACCGATGCCTTGCAGGTCAGACCGCAGACACTTGAGACAGTCACCCTTGGTCCAAGGGCGTCCGTCGCCGCACGCAAAGAGATGTGCGCCGCCCTGATAGCCTGCGTCCTGCATCCACCGTGTGGCCAACTCTATAGCATGCACCGGGCATAGCATAGCTCCCGAATTGCCCATTGCACAGGTACAGCTGTGGCTCCGATAGCCTCCGATGCTCTGCTGGTCGGTCTTACTCTGTGGGATGTGTAAGGTAACTCGGCCAGCGACAGCGTCGATCTCGGCGTCTCCGATCCTTACTTCGACCAGCTCGCTGACGCGCAGCATAAACCAGGCACCGACCACGTAGGCGACCGCACGCAGTTTGCTCATGGTACCGGTGGCGTTCCTCATCATGGCGGCCAGTTGAGCGGCGGTGAGTGGACGCACTTGTTTGGCAGGGCCAATGCCCCGTGCGCAAGCGCGCTTCGCCCGCTTCATGGCCTGCTTCTCGGCGACGCCCAGGGGGTACCCCGCGGCCGCACTGGTTGCCGCTGCTTGCTGGATGTATGCATATGCCGACCGGTAGTGACAGTGTTTGAGCACCGCGGCAACCTCCTCAATCGACCGGACCGTGAGGGGCATCTCATCATGGCCCAAAGCCAGGGTGAGTTTCTGCCATAGTCGTTGTCGTGACCTCCTTGGCGCCTTCGACGACGGCGCGTAGACGTCGTCCTCCAAAGCCTTCATCGCCATGCCCAACCTCGTCGGTGACCTCGCAGTTCTCACGGCTTCTTCCGCTTTGCTGAGCTTCCGACCGGGGCGTGGTGACATGCTACAGGAACGAAACGAAAGGAACTACGGAATCACCCTCCAAGGAGCTCATGCCGATACCCTGGCCCAGACCGCAGAGGCCCGAAGGGCCGAGGCCCTGGCGAGGTGAGCCGAGGCAGCTAATAACTACAACACAACGACTGAGACCACTGGACACTTTCGCAGCTATCTCAGATCTGATCGCGGCAGGCTGGCGGCTCCGCACAGAGAGAGCCTCCAGAAGCTGTCATCCCGCGCAGCGCAGAAGTCACGAGGGACACCTCCCAGCTCGCTAGGCACGGCTGACTCGAGGGATCCCTCAAACCGGCGACTCAAGCTGTCAGCCAAGTAATTCAGCTTTGACGGCACATGCTCGTAGAGAACGTGTAGCACTCTCACGTCCACGGCCGCATCCAGCGCAAGCTCTCGAACTACCGCGTTAATCGTTGGAGACCGCGACCTGAGCCTCAGGGCCGCACCCAGGGCTGTCCTTGAGTCGCTCTGGCACACGATACCGACTGTCGATGGGAGCCGGTTCTTCCACAACCGTGAGGCTATCAAGATGGCTAGCGACTCCCAAAGGGCCTGGAACTTGGAGTTGCCTCGAGACGCACTGAACTTCCGAAGGTCGTCGTCGGATACCTTCTCGCTGAACCAGCGAGCGAGCTTCCCGTCCAAGACGAGGATACCACCATATCCTGTTGTGCTCGCATCCACCACAATTGCAGCAGAGAGGCTCGGCCTGCGGAACCTCACATCGAAGAGGCGACGAAACCCGAAGCTCGACAGTCTCTCCGAGGACCGAGCGGCCGCGAACAGAAGGAAGGCAAGAATCCACTGTAGGCTTGTGCGAATGGGCCCCATCGCTACCCATGCTGACTCCGTTTTGCCGACTCGGCGTCCAGCTTACTCTGCGGAACCGCGACCGATATCCCGGAAGGCTGGAGCTCGAAGTCGAATCCGACCCACCTAACCTTCCTACCAATCGTGCCTTTGTGGTAGGCGAAGGGGATGCCAATAGCCGGGTGTACCGCGATTCGTCCATGATCGATTGGTCCACTGCAGCTTCGATCCAAGATTGTTTCGTACAAATTGCGGTTCATTCATGATCTTTTCGTACACCGAAAAATTGTATGTTTCGGTCACGATTTTTTCATCCATAACCGGTTTCGTACACGATTATTTCGTCCATGGGCGGTTGATCCAAAGATATGCTCGTTGTGATCTATTCGGCCACGATCTTTTCGAAAAAAATTCATTCGTCCAATAGTGGTTCGTACATATGAAACTGACGACACGCAAGTGTTTACCGAAGGAAATGAACCCACGACCTCGGGAATACCAGCTTGAGCTCCTCCCCTACTCACCTGTATGACTCCTCCTGGGTTCCGACAAAGTACCGCCCATGCGATACCCAACTATTCAACTTGGCTCCATTCATGTTAGGAGCCTCTAGGCACTGGGATCATAACAGAGACAACCTGATGCGGGGGAGTGCTAGATCGTCACCACTAGTGACTCACCAGTAGAGGCGGCGGTGAGATTCTTAGGTCGTAGTAGGTGATGGTAATAGCGGAATTGGTAGAGCTCCCGGCTTGCATGACGATAGTCCCAGGTTCGAATCGGGGTAAGGGTAGATGGTAATAGTGGAGCCGGCGGCGTAGCCTGCTGTATACTTTTAGACATATGTGACGCCGCGGCGTCACATATGTCTAAAAGTAGCGTGGATGAAAATCACATGTACGAAAGGCTTGTACGAAAAGCCCTGGAAGAAAGAAGCGGAGTTAGAGCATGATTGGACGAAACGGCGTGGATGAAAGAATCATGTACTCAAGACCCGTGGACGAAAGAGGTGTGTATGAATGAGGATGTACGGAAGTAACATGGACGAAACAAGCAGGATGAACCCTACCATGGACGAAACAATCGTGGACGAAACCTGCAATGTATGAAACAGCAATGTATGAATGGAGGTTCCCCGCAATAGCCCGCCAGAGTACCAGAGCCACCAGGAGTAGGATACGGCGGGCGTTCTCAGAGCACCCTCGGACCACGAAGAGGGGATCGTCCATAAACGTGTTGAGGCGCAGCTCGTCGCTGGTGAACATCAGCTGAGCAAACCGTGCTGCCTGTGCCATCGTGCGACACCAAATGACCGGAGAGCTCGCCACTCCAAACATAAGCGTGTCGAATACCCAGTAGGAATCGGCGAAGAACACCACCTGAAATTTCAAGTCCTCCCGCCTTACTGGGATGAGCCTGAAGGCGGCTTCCACATCTATGCTGAATAACTCCATCGACAGGCACCCCTTCTCGTCCACGCTAGAGCCGCGGTCACAAAGGTCTAGAACATCGGACACCACATCTTGCACCCGTGGAAGGAGAATGTGTTCGTCGCAAGTCACACACCGGTTAAGAGAGTTGGCGCGCGCGTCCGCTATAATACGGTACTTAACGGGATCCGTATGCGGCTTCGGACGCAGACCCAGCTTAGTAAGGGCGACATCGGCGGAACCCACGTAGGAGGAGACCTCGTCCATTGACGAAAACCTGTGGCAGAACCCTTTCTGCTCCTCGGCTTCCAAGAGGCTCAGCGTAGTGTCCCGCAGGTCCTCAGCCGAGGCGTAGTTCGACAGGTCAGAGCCTTGAAATGAACGTAAATAATCTGCTATGTCGACGCCGTTAAGATCACCCTCGGTGATCTCGCTGAGCGAAGGTTCGGCATTGGCCTCGGAGCAGTGAGGAAAGACACACCGATAAGGAATGGCGCACTCGATACCTATCGAGGCGCCGGTAGACAACCAGGAGGGAACAGCATCGTCCACATCGTGAGCCTTCTGCTGCAGAATAGACCAGAGCCGACCGCGTAACGGCGAGGCGGCATGAGAAGGAAGTTTGTCGGCCTCGTCACCGCCACATTCCTCGACGATGATGGACCTTGCTTGCTCGACCACAGACTCAGATATCGGCGAAGGGGGCGATGAAGACAAGACATTTGATAGTTCAGTGAAATGGCATCGGACCAGCTTCTCCAACCTCAAACGAATATGCCGGAAGGCCACGCGACCATCCGGCATCAACTTGGTCGACTCATACGCTCGGCGGAGGCCACCGACACAGACTGCCGGGTTCCGCAAGAAGGGCGGATGAGGACTTGTAGAAGTGGTCGGCGGTAGTCAGTTGCGGGCCAAAGCCTGTGGCTTTGGCGGAGCCATTCCGCTACGGGACGACGCAGCACCGGGTGGCTGTTGGTTGCCCGACGCTCCCTGAACCGCTGGCGCGGGGACGGTAGCCTTGGTACACCCGAGCTCACCGCGAGGAAGCGAATGAGAACCCCTGCAACCCAGGCAGACGTGCTTCCTACCATTGGGGCAAGGTGTGCCATCCGGCACTGGGCAGGCCCCGGTCTGGTAGGCATAGCAGACCTCACGACGCCTACGACGAGCGCCTCTTGACGCTGCATCCTTCGCTGCCGCCGGGCCATTACCGTTGCCACTGGTGTTGTTGTTGTGGCTGTTGCTGACGTTGCTGGCGCCCCCCGAGGACTGAGCTGGGGGCCCCCGGCCGCTAGATTACGTAAGACGCAGAGGTCGACGTGCTCTCGCCAAAATGCCGCGTCCTCAGCCGCCAAGGCGAGGGCCGTTCCCCAGCTACAGTCCGGCCTCTTGTAGCTGACCAACTTCGACGAGCGCAGTAAGTCGTCGGCACGATAGACCAGGCCCCAGTGCATCGGGAAGGTGTCGTGGAGGCGCTGGATTGTAGATGAGTATACCTCGTAATTGGCCAGGGACCCCTCCTTCAAAACCAGCATACCGAACTTGAAGACACGAAAAGAGTCGCGCCAGGCCTCATACGACGGCAGTCCTGGTTGGGACACCTTCTTGAACTCGCCGTCAGCATTCACAACCCAAGCGGACTGGCGGGCTTCGCGTAAACGATGCCTCTGGTTCGTTTGCCAGACCTTGAAGTCGCAGTACGGGATGTCGTTGTCCAGAAGTCGAGATCTCAGGGCTGACAGTTGCTCTCGCGTTGGCAACCACTCAGAGTTGATGTTGCCGTACACGCTAACAAATTCCGAGACCCTCTCGGAGTAGGTGGCCGGGGAGAGCAAGTCGAAAAACCCCTCGTCTGCTTCGTCCAGGAAGGTCGCCAGTCGCAGCCGCTTCGAAGCCACCGCTGTATCCCCGGGCTCTGCTCCCGAGCTCGCGCGGGACGTAGGGGAGATCTTCATGACAGGGGGGAGACCGCAGTGCTCCCTACACATGTCGAAAAGCAGACCTATTCGAGCCTTCGGGACAGCTTTCAGATTGGACGCCTCCAGGAAGACTGCGACATCCCGGGGGTTAAGGAACCCGAGGTCGCTCACCAGAGAGATACCATCCTCCTTACCCGAGAGTTCGGAGCAGGCGGTCTTCCAGGAGGCCGCATCCACCCTCGCGTGATCCAAAAGAGGCGCGATGGGGATATCCGCCTCCTTCAGACGAGACGGGAAGGGTGCCATTGAGCAAATTGAGCCAGCACGCTCACCAAACTAACAGATACACACGTACAATGGATGACGCCGCTGGTCACTATAACGGACAGACAATGACAGATTACAGACCATATCAGTACGGAGCTAAGGTATAGCTAGGGGTCACTAGCCACCTGGGCGAGCGCGTCACGGACCAATGTTTGCACCACTCTACACTACACAAGTTTCGTGTAGGGTATCACTCAATTCGCAATACGCTCTCTGAGTAAGTTGGCAATTGCCTCCGCGAGCAAATGATTCTCTTTCGTTGGAGGAGCTCGAGATCTTTAGGGTCGGCGTCGCGTCCGCTTTACACTTGCTGAGACGGGTCAGTTTGGCCGAGTGGTCTAAGACGCCAAACTCAAGTTCTGGTGGAGAGATCCTCGTGGGTTCGAATCCCACAGCTGACAAGTAATAGTCTGTACTTATATTTCTGTTCTCCTTTTCTGGCGAAAGATATACTACCAGCTCCTTGTTTCGATCAAGGGACCTTTGGGTTATGAGCCCAACACGCTATCCACTGCGCCAAGCTGCTTTGACGGTATAATATGCTTTTGGCACCCGTAAGGAGGTTGTTGCTAATAGTTCGAGTGTATGTCCAGCTGACGCCTATGCACCGTCCGGGAATTGAACCCGGACCATCTGCTTGGAAGGCAGATATCCTAACCATTAGACCAAGGGTGGGGGAAATCGAGAAAAGAGAGGTGGGAAAGAAGAAAAAGACGAAAAGAGGGGAAAGGAGAAGGGAAAAAGACGGGAAAAGGAGGAAGAAAGGAAGGAAGAAGGAAGAAAGGAGGGAAAGAGAAGAAAAGAGAGAAAAAAGAAGAAGAAAGAAAAAAGCCAAGAAGAGACCATGCGCTGGGGTGTTTCAGCTCGACACGTCAACTTTCAGAAGACACCGTGCGCGATTGCGTTCAGAGTAGTGATTGATCTCGCGACCTCAAGCTACGCGCTGGAACTTGACAACGCAATTTCCGCAACTATCCTACCCTCAGTCGAGCACCTAGAATCCGTACGCGTAACACGATTTATAACTGTGAATTGATGCTCGACTGCTCAACAGGAGTACTCATGTAGGAAAGCGGGGTACTGAGACCGTAACCGGAAAGACGCCCTTTCCATCGGTGAGCTGCAATAAATCGGAAGATTAGTAGTTGAAGTACTTACCCAATAAAAATTTGGATTTCCCCCCCCCGGATTTTAAGCCGTGTATTCCTAAATTATTCGGCACATATTTCGAGGGACCCTCCGAGATCTCGGCACCCACTGAGAGTTGTGGTCTGAAACTTTGGGCTTATACTCGGTAGGGTACTAGAAGGTATCTCTATACAATTCGTTTCGCAACTCGTACCAGTTGGAGCTAGCGGCGAGAAAAACACGATATTCCAAATTCATCTGGAGGATTGTAGAGAAACGATTCTTTCCTTCGTAAGATTTCCGAAAGGAATGAAGGGAAAAGATTGAGAAAATCGAGGAAAATTGGAATAAATAAGGAAATAATCTGCGCAAATAGCACTATACACAGGATGAAGTACAAGATAAGAGTACTGCTAAAGCGAGTCCTTAACCTTCATCACATTGCCCCTCGCTAAGATGAACCTATATAAAGTTCGTGGCGAACAATCCAGGCAGGAATCATGACTTGACCAGAACTCAACTCAATGCCTCCTTCGACACTGAGCAACACTTGCGGGTATGCGCGTCAGTGGTTATTCTCCGAATTGTAGTCTACCTAGTCATTGTTTGCTTCTTGAGGAGGGACGAGGTCTTCCAAGCCCCAATATACAATGCGATCTTGCCAACGGCGTGAACGCTTCGACTCATCTTCCTATCCGGCTCGGCTTCAACCGATTCAACCGAGTCGGTTGTCGCTGATACACTCACCTCAGGCTTTTTTATCCATCCGAGCGCTCCCATTGCAAGCCTTGAGACCTTTGAATGCGCGTCGTCTAGGGCCTCTTTGCGGTTCTTAAGAACCATTTTGTTAGCTGCAGTGCGATATCTGAAAACCATTCTGTTCAGGATCCTTGGTTACCGTCCTATACCCTACGAGTGAACCGCTCGCTGGTCGACGGTTTCGAGAGTAGGCAAAGAGAAATCGTCTCCCGTCGAACCTTCAATACCTGTCATTCACGGAACATTGTATTCCATTATGGAATTCTCATGGCTGAACAGATATGCGGAGTATAGACTACCATCCGTCCCATCACCCTCCGTGTAACACCACCGATCTATGTCGGGCATCATCTGTGTCATGTCGACTCCTTCCCACACTCTCAAGGGTAGCGACCTAACGAACAAGCTCATTCCAAAACCAGCTCGATTCGGTGATACACGATGCTGTTACTCTCCAGACTGATCGATTGGGTCGACTTCTCCAGAGCTATGTCGACGCAGGAGTCTCTTCAGGGACATGCGCTTTGGCATCTCTCCAGTGAAGCCTGAACTTACGAACTGAAGACGTCGAGTCAGACAACGTCCCGGGTGCGCCGCACCCCTGAAGCTTGAAGGCATACCATCGGCATCATGTCCATCCGGGATTCGTTCAGCTCACCCGAGATGATCTCGAAGAGTTCTCCCCATGGCACCATGTCCAGGTGTTTAATCATGCAATCAAAAGTTGAGTCGAGAATCTCGCAAGTGGCAACGCCTCTCTCAACCAGCACTTGAAACAATCGGACTCGCGCAGCATACAATGCCTGTAAAATTGGATACGCAAAGCGCAATCGGCGTCCGCGAGGAATGTGCCACACACGCGAAAGCCTTGTAGAATGTTTACTACAGACTTCGTCTTATGTTCGACAGTTCTGTAGTACACATAAGACGAAGTCTGTGGTGCACTTCTCTAGTTCTGTAGTACACATAAGACGAAGTCTGTGGTGCACTTCTCTAGTTCTGTAGTACACATAAGACGAAGTCTGTGGTGCACTTCTCTAGTTCTGTAGTACACATAAGACGAAGTCTGTGGTGCACTTCTCTGTAGTGTCTTCGCAAGTATTCTTCAAAAGGCCCACCGAGTCACTCTCAAATCAACCACAGAATCATATCGAGCTCTACCCGCCTTAGAAAAGCTTTTCTCCAGGCAGCTTCACGTCGTGACTTGAGCGGTCACAGCTGGTCACTCACACACCTTACCTTCGCGCAGTGTCTATGACGGACCTCTTCGCGCTTCTTGAGTGCCGCGAGCTGGAGCTCCGACTCCACATCTGGATGGTCGATCCGGCTTATGCTCTCCAGTGTCTCAAAGTGCGCATCGTACCTAAGATGAAGGCAAAAAGATCGACTGCTCGCAGTTCTCAAATCATGAAGAAGCTAAGTACTTTAGGCCCAGGATCCAACCATGAGGCCCTCACCGAAGGAGTGCCAGTGGGACCGAACAGAATATCACGCACATAGAATTACCCGATGGTAAACACGGCCGACTAGTGAAAGAGGAGCATATTCTCTCTTAATAGGAAAAATATACTCAGGCTGTTAAACCACGGACACTTAGCTCCATTGAAGAGTAGAAAGTCATATTAAAAAAGGATTCCTCTCTCGGAGGGAACAATAACTTTTGGCGAAAGTTCCGCCACGTTTCGCCGCGAAACGTACTTCCTGCTCGATGCATCGCACGCCGACGAACATCGGTCAAGACTTGTCTGTATTTCTGCTTCGTATCGCGTCACAGCCTCCTTCACTCTGAAGCGGAAGTTAAATTGATGACTCAGGCAAGAATGAGAGCCCTCACATCTCGTTGAAGACGACTTGACTGGCCTTAGGAATGATGATGTCTCTCAGTCTCGAACAAATACCCTTCAACTTCCCAAGGCTCTCTGAGCGAAGTTTTCCGCCAGAATCGAGTACCTTAGAAGCAAACAGCAGCAATGACCGCACGCTCTGAAACGCGAGGCTTCGCACCCCACTCGACCTACTGAGTCCGTGAAGGCCTGGAGATAGTGTGGGAGATTTCCTCCGATTTTCTGCTTAGCGGTGGCTCCCTCATCTTCGATGGCCGTTTGATACCTGGTATATAGCAAAAACCGCTGTTCGAGGTGAACAGAAAAGAAGCAGCGACACGCAGTAACAGCCCCTCCGCACGGCTTCAATGTGTCCGACTTCAGCGGACCCATAACCGCAAGCAGCGAGTCTGATCGTATGGACGCCTCATCTACGTCATTAGCAGATTCGAATGTCCATGGGAGACGCTGCAGCACCCTACTCGAAGGGCATGCTTTCGCATCATACCTGATTCTTCAATCGTTCCACACCTTCTGAGCCATCTCGTTTCACCCACCTCTGTCTGTGTGCTGGCTTCACACCTTCTAGGTATTGTATCAAAGTCACTACACAGGCTACCAGAATTGACTAAAAGGCAACCCAAAATAACGTATCATCGCAAGAGGATGCAGACGGCCGATAGACTCACCAGAGCTCCACGTATCTCCAGTTCCAGGCTCGGCGTCACTTTCACCAACACATGATCACGTGGACATCCGGCCGTCGGCCCCACCTGAAAATGCGACCTCGGCATAATCTATTAATCTCATATGGGAGCTCCACAGGGTCCGACTGACACCAAGCTTCCCGGCTAAGCAGACGTCTGCCTCCACGGCACTCCATTGTGGATCACAACGGCATGGTGGGACACTAGATAGGAGTCCCAGCATGGGACTCAGACTGGGTTACATATGGTCACTCAGTTACTAGGATTGGTCACCTCACGGACCGTATGCGTCCGTTCAATAATACTAGTAGTATTATACTACGGCTAAGCTGGAATCAGTAATGATCTTCGTTAGATAGTTCTCGAGATCAGCGATCTTCGATAACGACTCGGTTATAGGGCTTGAGAGCTCCCGAACCTGAATAGGGGGATGCAGAAGACCTATAAGTAACATGCATTCCACCACTTGATGTTTCAGTGGATTGGATGAGCGTAGAAGCTAGAGCGCTGGGAAACAGAACAGCATCAACTCTCACCCGTTCTTGTAGCTGCCTCCTAACAAGAATGTGTTCCTTCCCGAGCCCATGTGAAACACATACCTCCTCAAGGACCTAAACGAACGAACTTAATGCCCATCCATGAGGCTTATGGCTGCATGAAGCTAATCGTGCAGCACATCTCGCCCCTGGTACGTTGCATTCTCTACCCTCTCGTCCACTTAGATTCTCGAGCCGTCGGTACGAAATTTTCGTAACGAGAAGTACCAAGCGCCATGACAGATAAGTTTGGGGACGATGAAGTGAGATGAAAACCCTCCGATTTCGGCTCGGATTTTTGTGCGATCAGCAGCATTGCTAGCCGTGAAGGTCCGCCAAAGTCCCGCTTTCTGATCTTCATGCCCGGCTTCTCACCTTCTTTCGTTCTACCTCGAACTCGTCCAGAGGCCGTTCGATCATGTCACTCATGGCCGCATCTATCTCGTTCATTCGTACTTGCCTACAAATCACCGAGAAATCATCTCGACAAACTGCATCTTCTTACCTCTCCGCCGCCTTAGCTCGCAGTGACTCGTTGAGCTTACTAACCTCCGCAGAATAGTATCTAAGCCCTCAGCTTCTAGGATGAAAGTATTGAAGAATGGAGTATTATACTCCAGCAGAGTGCAGAAGAGTCCATTCACAGTCTGCCTGTCCTCACTCTATTTCGGTCTTGCTATACCCTTCGAGTTTCTGCTGCTTCTGGATCCTGATCACATCATCGTTCGCGCTCACTAGCTGGGTTATCTGACGATCTACGGTCGCTCGGCTCTAAAGGCGCGCTCACTGACCATTGAATCGCTCAGGCATGTCATTTCTCCCAAGGTCTCTCGATAGAGTCGTATCAATTTATCACCTGCAATTCATCCGAACACTGAATCGGCCTTACCGAGTGAATCGATTTTCCAACTTCTACTAAAGAAGGCCTCGAGCTTCGTCCCCTTCGCACCGAGCGTGATACAGAGCCAACGCTACTGAGTCATTACTACCCACTCATTATTCTGAGATTATCTACGCGTGGCCTGTGCGAACCCATCGGAGCGGCTCTCTCCCAGCCCGTACGGCTGGTTCATGTGAACACAGCCAAGGACGATCTGATCATCTCAGAACTGACCACTTTCCCTGGAGTGCCTGGCCAGATCCTTCAATTCACTCAGAACATTCTCTGGAGTGCCGGTGCCAGCTTCCTCGCCGGGCTTCAATCGTGATAAATGGTGGAAAAGCTCATCGATGGTGGAACGGAATCTAAGAGCAGTTGGAAATTTCACAACAAAATATTCAACCAAACCCAACCACAACCCGGCGAAGAATCACGCGAGAGACTCACCTTTGATCACCCTCGATCAAGCTGTCTACTAGTGTGTCGAATCTATCGTCCTGGTCGCGTGACTTCCTCGCTATGCCGATTATGTGACGCTCGAATTTGCTTTTGTGTGACATAATCTGCTTCAACCTCGGCTCGTACCACTGAATGGATGAGCGATATCATCCCCGACCAATCGAACAATCCCCTCGCCGACAGAGTGTCTGCAAATTTCAATCTCCTCAACATGCTCGAGTCTCCAAGCACGAAACTCCACTTCACTGGAACTATTAATACGGGCCGGGAATGTCACCTCTGATCGGACCAAGCCTTTCCGCGTGGCATGCTTTCGCAGTCGATCATCGAGCTCGCAACTGAGCTCCTCGTTGCCCTGACCAAGCCAGTGGTGAGGACCATTTGCCTTGCGAAAGGCGGGTCGAAATTGGGTGCACCTTCCTCGCTGAGTTCTTGCTGTCGTCGAGGAGTACTTCCGTCTCCGTCTGCAAGAATTCTATCAATTTCACGCGGAGGGCATGAATGTAACCGCATAACCATTCCAGTTCGACGTGAACCTAAGGGAAGATAATCAACGTTAAAAATAAAAGCTCAAAAATACGTCCTTCACGCACTCGTCTCCATTTACGCGTACCGGCCAGGAATCTTCAACTCCAGCTGCGGCCTGAGGATTGCACTGAGTGGAGTACGTAATCGGGCCTACCTCAGTAATCTCGTTGCTGCCCTCATGAGCGTCTTCATCAGCTGGATCCTCCTCCTTCGGGTCCTCGGTTGCAGAGTCGTCCGTTGGTTCGCTAGCTCCCTCTTCGCTGGCTGACACCGAGTAGCGATCTCACATTGTAATCCACAGAACTCCCTACCATCGGTTTGTTCTCGGCAAATTCGCTCCTCGACAAAATGCAGCAGGTCGAGCAACTCGTACATCCCCGCTGCAGCGACACCAGGCCAGAGTTCCAAGGGCTGCTCGGTTTCTATTGGGGAATCGAGAAAAGACATTACAACTGTTTTGAACTGCAGCTCTCACACTAAAAGTACTCCGGCGCCCTTGTACCCACCTATAGACTTACCCGTAGTTCCTTCCTCCTCCTTCGTTACATTAACTGTTTCGTCCTTGGTGCACTCCGGATCTTGCTCATCGCTGGAAGACGCCCTCGGTGGAACTGTCAATCGCTGAGAGAAATTTCACACCGGCATGCGTCTGGGTCTTATAAAGAGGGAGGGATGGACGAAATCACGTTCGCGCTGGATACAGGCTATCGGTGCACGCCACGAAGGAGCTAGTAGCTCAGGGCTGCTACCCTTCAGCGAGCATGTTGAATATTACTGTAGCTCGACATGTAGGCAGCCCGCCGAAACACATAATAACCAACCGGCAATAGCTCAGGCGGTAGAGGGGACGACTGTAGTGTTTGGTATCGGATGGTCCCTGGTTCGATTCCGGGTTGCCGGACGTTTCGCACACGCATTTCTTCACGAGTTGTTTGGTACAGTTACCGTCGTATGAGTCGATTCCTGGTTCTTCAATCTTGATGAGGTGAGCGAGACCTCATTGGCTGCGTCTGCGCGTCATGTCACGGTTGGTCAGACTTTATTCCATTCTGCGCGTGGCGATCGCAGGTCCCACCGTCGAGGAGGATCTTCTCAAGTGGCAAAAGAATTCATAAGCAGTAATACGCCCTGACGATCCTCTCTCACTCCAAAAGAAAGAGAACCCGATCATTCAAATCACAGTCAGAGATGAGGAGTCGGACTCGGCCCACTAGACGCCTCAGGCTCACCTCAAGTCCGAAGATATTCCCTACTGCACTCTTCTGAAGGTCGAAGAAGGTCTGAGACTCGACACTCCCTTCACTCAAGCCCTCGTAGGCTTCCTAAGTTTGCCACGACCTTGGCGTGCTTACCTCCACTGCCTTCGGATATTCCTCGTGGATGTCTAGCATCTGCTTTGCGAAATCTTCTATTCCCGCAGCCATGTGGTCCAGATGGGCGTAAGCCTGATGGACAATCAACTCCAGCCGAAACCCGAAACTGGATACCAACGCGGCCGAGTGGTCGACGCTCCCAGTAACACTAAGAATCGCTTTCATTGCAGCGCACACGCGACGCGGTCGGCGCAAGCGGAACCTAGTTGAGCGTTTGTGCCGCAAGTGAATCGCTGCCATCGACCACTTCATTCAGACCTCCATAGTAGCCTTCTCCAGGTCAGGATCAATGTGGGCAGAGTCTCGGATGCTCCTGCGGTACTCCTGCAGCTCCCCTTCATTAGCCTCACACTCCGCCTCATGCTCAGCCTGACTGCCACTCACCCTCGGACGAACTCAGGCTAACCGCTACCCTGTGCTTCCGCAACTTTTTATCGTGTTCTGTCACCATGCCCTGCTTCTGAGTCTTCATCTCTTCCAGAGCTGTTGACGCTTCAACCATGAGCGATGCAACCCGAGAGCACCTGGATAAGCTCTCCACAGAATCTCAAAAATGGCCAACCCGTGTGCCACCTTGTCCGCTGCTCCCCCTCTAGTTTGCACAGTTTTTCCTTGCTTTTCGAAACCATACAATCCAGCTGTGCGTAGCAAGCATAAAGTTCGGACGAGACCGCGGCGTCGGCCACATCGGCCGCGGTTGAATGCTAACAAAAACCCTTTCGAAGTGTTGCTGAACATTCCTCATTTTCATGAGGAACAAGGGCAGCAGCAGAGCAGCATCGAAGGAGCGGCGCATATTCCCACCTCGCCCCAACTTGGTCGACAGTCGATCTGTTCGATCACAGCCACGAGTTGGTCTCTGAGCTCCCGCCCCAGTTCCTCGATACGACACCGAATCCTGTCCATAGCCTCGCCTTGTACAGAATAGGTCTGCAACACAGCGCAATGGTCATTCCATTATCACCGAGAAACGCAGCGCGCAACGGAACTCCGTTGTGTGAGCTGACGCGCCGTCGCTACCAAATACCCTACCTTCTCAGCTTCATCCCCAAGTTCGATGAGAGATTCCAGAGCGGCCTGAGTTCTGGCACCAGTCAAATCGGACACGGCCAAATCTCGAATCTACCAGGGTACGAGTTCGAACAGATGAAGAGAGAGCCGTCACCTCCAAAAGGATCTTTAATCGGCGCTGCAGCAGGTCGGTCTGACTTTCTTTAACAAAATCGAACACCTGAAATATTGCCTGTTCGAAAGATCTTATCGCTCCCACTCGAGCATTCACCCTAACGAGCTGTGGAGGGTCCTGAAACTCTGGGCTACGGATCCTCTCCAATGCCTCCCTTATAGCCCGATCGTGGCAGCATGTGCGCCATGCATGTCGGCCGCGCTCCCTGAAATTTGAAAGGGCTCAGCCACTGCCCTTTCTATCAGGCCCACGCACCATCTCTCAGTGAGGGAGACCTTCTCATCATTGCATCTGATCGTGAGGAGCTTCTGCACCAACTCGACATGCTCTTTCCTGTTCTCCGCAAGGACAGTGTTCGCCTCTGTTGTCAGTCCACAAATAATCCTGCCAATCACCGCTATGGATCGGATATACCGGAAGAAGCTCGCTGAAGGAGTGGTCGATATTGATGGCATCTTACCGCTCCACACTGCCTTGATCAGCATGGGCAGCAAGCAATAGCTCCTCCGTCAGGGACCTCAGACGATCGTCTATGCCCCGTTTACGTACACAGCCTTCGATATCCTAACGGCATGCGGGAAGCCGATCCGAAAGTAAGAAAATATGCGATGGTGCAGCAGTAGCATGTAGCTGTGACTAAAATGCGTACGACCAAACCGGACCTTGCCAAGTGCCAGTTGATGCCTTGAAGCCAGTCGTAGCCTCACTATTATCCGTTATCATCAACGTCATTCGAGAAAACAGGCTTTTGGAGGCGAGAATGCGAGAGTTGGAGTGAAAGATTAGCCCATATGAATTTAGTAGGTCAGATATGCTCAAAGAGGCGAGACCTTCCCTGCGAGCGTGAGCACTCCTCAATCCCACTCAACCCGCACCTCCAGAGACCGGGCGAACTTGTCAATCAGCTTTCTCCGATCTGCGATTGTGGACTCCACCATCTCCAAGACGTTGTCGATCCACTCTACACTCTTAGAGCCTGCAAGGAGCAAATTTCAACGTCGAGAACGGAATGCTCTCCTTCACTCAGGATAGTCTCCCCTTCATCATCTCCCTCGTCGATTTCCATCACACGCAACAAAGCCGCTATTTCAGAGTCCTGCTGATTCAAATTGGAGTTGAGGTTCTCTGACGCGACTTCAACCTGAGGAAGAGCTAATGCCTACTGTATGGAGTTACGTTGGACTACTTTAGCGGCGCACTCATCCGCGAGAGCGGCAACATACTTGTTGTAGCCGTCCAAAGCCTCGTCGTGCCGAGCCTTTCTCCTGAGGAACAACCTCTCCGGCGAGCGGGAAACGATTCCAGAGGGGCTTGTTTCGTCCTGCGTCGAGACCATAGCGTAGCATGGCTAGGGCCACATGAGCTCATGCCAGGAGTAAGTGATTCCAACATACTTCGACGCAAACTCCTCCCGCTTCTTCATTCGCTTGTTATAAGCCTCCACTGTTTCCTGAGGGCAGTGTGCCGACTCCCATTCCGTTAGAGAGCCAGTACGTACATCACTCGGACTCAGAGTATCCGCAAGGCTCTTGACCATCTGTCTCTCTTCTTGTATTTCAATCAGATGCTCGGAAGGATGCTTGTCAGCCTGCTGAACAACTTCAACACTACGTGCATCGAGCGTTAGAGTAGGGACTGTTGAACCTCTTCTCGGATTACCATCTTCGCTCCACGCACTCTCTCTTGCTGAAGCTGAGAGAATATCTGGCAGCCAAGATGCCGTGGAGAGTGCGGACGTGCACAAGCGAGCCGCGAGAAGAATTGTAGCGCGGGTTGCCGTAATTATCGGGGACACGAGATCTCAGGCACGAAATTACTTTTATATCCTGTGCGTTTCTGAATCCGTCGCACGGATTAGCCATCCTCCCTTCATTGAAGTTGTCAGCCGACCCAGTCATTGCAGTTTGAACGGGACGAGAAAGCTAAGAGGAAGGTTCTATCGGGGTTCGAACCCGAGTCGCTGGATTCAAAGTCCAGAGTGCTAACCGCTACACTATAGAACCACAGAAAAACAACTCCACTCAGTGGAGTCTACTGTTATGTAGTGCAGTTAGCTGAGTAGTATACTGATTCTGTCTCTGTATACGTTGTAAGCATATCTGTGATAGAGAGTCTTTACACTCCCTTGTTCGAACCGGTCGAGAGCAGAAGAGGAGCCAGGTACCCCTCGGTTCATCCCCACTGTTCATCAGAGTACAGGGAAGCACTTAGCCCCATTGAACAACAGCGAAAGACAATTAACCACGGCCGTAAAGTCTACCAATTGCACAGTCATGCCGAAAGGTAACCACCGCGTCCGCCAAATCACATCAAGGTCGCTTGTGTCGGCGTACCTCACTCAATAAAGCTCCGCTGGACTAGCCCGAACTCCATGTAGCTAGATCTCGCAAGGTAGTTAGGCTCTCTCCGGAAGATTACGTAATCGAGCTCCATTAGGTACTCTAGCAAAGACCAGGCGGACTTTGGATCTCCCCAGTGCACTTCAATCAGTATCTGTGTGGGGAGGCTTTTGTCGCTCTTCCCATCAAACCAAGTTCTGAACGTATCGAACTCGCATCCCTCACAGTCGATCTTGAAAATGTCAATCACGCGGTCTGCATGCCCGAGCATCCTCCGCATTGTGGGAAGGGTAAAATGCTCCTTCGCCCGATCGTCTCGGCTGGCGAGCCCCCAGTGCTTCCAAGTGATGTATGCCGGTCCAACCCTCACCGCTTTCTCGTACAACTCCTGGTCGATCTCGAAAACGAAAATCTCAGCGTTCTCATTCACCTCGTCATGGAAGGCCGCCTCGAAAGAGAACGAATTGCCGTAGCCTACGGAGTAGATGGTCACCGGTTCACGTCGAAACTCCCTTCCCAACTTGTAGCTCTCGCATACCCATTTACCGCCGTCCCCGCGGGTCCCCAGTCTCTCTTCAAATTCACAAGATACTTCAGGAAACGTATTCCGTGCGAACCACTTGTCCGGTCGATTTCTCTGAGGCCCAACAAACTGCCTAGATCGTGCACTCGGCAGAATGTCTGACATTCTCGTCTGGGACCTTGATAGTGGCTCCGGGACCAGCGAGCGGGTCGAACCTTTGCAAGGGCTACCAAACCCCGCAGGCATCCGGATCCACGACATTCTAATGGCTAAGCTCCTCTTGCCCTCGAAGTCGGGATAGAACTCCTGCTCCTTGCTGAAGACGACAAAATCATTCTGCGCCATCCAGTCCAAGAAGTCGAACTGCTTCCTCGCTGCCGTGTAGTCATCCATCGGCCATCGCAATAGCACAACAACTTGCTCAGCCCGCTGTACTTCTTCCAGCGCAGCATTCGGCAATGAACCTCCTCGGTCTGTGTCGATTCTCAACAGAGTCAGTGGGTGCTCTCCGTGAACCACCGCCTGGTAGGCCTCTCGTCGGGGATGGTCCGTTTCGAAAATACAATCCTCGTTCATTTGATGCAGGGCGCGTTCAGCCGAGAAGAGCTCCTCTGGTGCAGTCTCGTCATTTCGGACATAAGACCTCACCCTACATTCGCCTCTGCCGGGCTCGAAGGCTAGCCTTGGGTCGCAGAGTACCATACTCACACTCGTACCTCCCAGCCGTTCTTGGAGGGGGCAAGCGAGAGTCGGGTGGTAGGTGCTCATGTAGTACTTCCCGAAGGCTTTCTCATTGGCAGTGGGGACGCGTCGATCAACTGGCGGTATATAGAGGTGCTTTTGGTGCAGCATACGATGGAGGGCCAATGCCTTCGGTCGTGATCCAAACAGTAGTTGGACCAAAGGAAACGACCGGAGCTGCTCGCTTACGACTGAGCATGACTCTGCGGTCATCAGCTCTTCGCTCGCAGGTATTTCACGAGGAATCATAAGCTGACGCAGAGACGCCACAAAAATGATGACACAGACCGCCAAGACCGCTATGGCGAATGCTCGTTGTTGGGTTAACAGCTGCTGCATTGATAGTAACCGGAAGCCAACTGCGGCCAGCTCAGATCATTCGTAGTTCCGCAGGGTCCATTGACTTGCAACACGTCGCAACCTTCAGCGATGGAAGACGCCCTCAATGCAGTGCTACAGTGTGCCGTTCATGAAACTGCCAACGGCAGCTGATTGAATCGCGTTGCGAGAAAGATTCCAGCTGGGCTAGCTCAGGCTCCCTCACCGCCCTCCTGCAGCACTCATCCGCAGCTAGCGGTATCGGTAATTGGTCAGAACCAGTCACAGAAATATTCAGTCTTCGATTCGCAAAAACGGAACGCCAGAGCAGTCGAGCCGTGAAAACGTGAGGATTCATTCTCGTGATCGACCCGAAATCCCTGAGCCAAGCACTATGCCGAGATTCATTTTTTGATGAACCTCGGAGAGATCGAAGTTCGCCTGTAGCTTGGCGTCTATACATCACACTCTCGTCCGACAGACACCCCGCTAGAACATGTTCCCGGAGATCTCGCCACGCACCCCAAAACTCACTCCCTAGCAAGGGTACACCGACGGACCGTCGGCGACGGTTCCTATCAATGGTCTACCCTGTTCATCGAATTGAGTCGCCTCATCACCCAGAGAGCGGGAGTCCGCGTCGAGCTCCCAGAAGCAGCGAATAACTGCCTCAAGCCTGTCAAGGAGTATGTCTGCTGGTGGAATAACTCGTCGGACTGCTTGCCGGATATCCTCACTCGTCACTTTATTCGGCCCACTTGACTGTGCCTTTCGAGCCCTCAGAGCCTCCACGTCGCCTCGGTTCTTAGCATACATTGCCGATCCCAACTTCTGTGCGAACAGAGGATAGCGGGGATGATTATTGTTTGAAGCTCTGATTAGCCTAAAAAGGCCATATAGGCCATCTAATTTGAGGGATATTTTGGCCCCTACGGCCGATTGTATCATAGTTCTGAGGTTCGATCCAGCTGAGCCACAACAATCGCGATCCACAAAAACGATGACACCATCCTCTACTCGTCCTTTCAGCTGCCGTAATGCACCCTCGAGCTCCCCGGTGCTAGTCGAGTTCGTCGCCACAACATTCAGTATCTGCCCGTGATCGGCTAGTATGCTGCAAAGCTGGCCATTCTTATTGCCTTCTATCCTTTTCGCGATCTTGCGGCTATGATCCAGCGATATCACATGGCTGACCCGATAGCTGCTTATCTCTCGCAATAAACTGTCTTTGTGCGCCGTGTAGTCCCGGATGAAAGCCCATTGGAGTACTGCGTCTGTGAGCTTTCTACTGGGAGACGGAATGGCATCCACGGGAGATGTGTCGAAGTCCGAAGCACTTCCAGGGTTCGTGAATTTCAGCAACCCACTTTTATGCCTTCGCTTTTCTGTCGCAAACACCAATCGTCGTCTCTGAAGTTGCTGCTCAGTCAAGGCAGCGTAGCTTTCGACTTCACGTCGCACTAAGCTCCCAACACGTATTCTTTGAACCAGGCTTGTAGCCACGGCAGTCTGCCGTCCTATGATGAAGCGAGTGTTTACCGCAGAGGATACAGCAGTCGGGAGGCTTTTCAAGTAGATGGGATCAGTTCCGAGGAACACCGTTTCGCACGAACGGCACCTGATCTTCGAAGTAACTATTTGTGCGGGCCATCCATACTCGGTGAAGGCATATTTGGGAGTCGCAAGCTCCTTCGGTACGATGTTGCAATTTGCGCAGCGCACACACCGTCCTCCTGATGGCAGCCACAGATAGAGCTCTCGTGCATTGAGGCTGCTTATCAGCGCGGATGGTGGACCTCGGGCTGCCTCCTCTACGGAGGAAGGAGTGTAAATCCATAGTGCTTGGGTATCGTTGGCCGTAGATGATGCTCCAGTTAAGCTCAAGGCTTCCGATAGAGTTTTCGGAGGATTTAGCCATGGCTTAGCCGTCTGTTGATCCGTTCGGTGACGGGGCGGCGACCGGTCTGTAGTACTAGTACCAGTTTCTTCAGTACCTGCCTGGCAGTAATGAAACAGATGTAACTTTTCTTTTTCTTATCTCTGGAACTCAGAATGAGAGCTTCTTACACTGATTAAGAGCATCACTCTGCCCACTCTTCTGGGAGTCGCATGGGGGACTCTTGCTGGAGAAAAAAGCAGACCACAGCCTTCAAAAGCAAGAAAAAATTCGCCCTTCTTTTCGTCGAACCTGGGTCATTGTCGAACCCGGGTAAAAATTTTGGGTGACAGAGGTCCGAAGCAGCAGACCAACGGTGCCCAATGAAGTAACGGTAGATTAGAAGTCTCGCGACTCACTCAGCTTCAGAGAGTAACCAGAAATTTACTGGAACCGAGAGTCGAACTCGGGACCTACTGCGTGTTAGGCAGTCGTCATAACCAACTAGACCATTCCAGCTACAGGAGCTGAATCATCTCTACCCCGGAATCGCGCTGCTAGTGTTCTTTCGCACGCAATGTGCTCTAGCTTAGCGCCGGATGTGTCACCCCAAGCGACACGCCTGATTTTATAGAGGCACGCCGATCGCTACGGTCTACGCTTTGAAGAGAAAAATTTTGTAGGACCTCAATTCGCAATACGCTCTCTGAGTAAGTTGGCAATTGCCTCCGCGAGCAAATGATTCTCTTTCGTTGGAGGAGCTCGAGATCTTTAGGGTCGGCGTCGCGTCCGCTTTACACTTGCTGAGACGGGTCAGTTTGGCCGAGCGGTCTAAGGCGCCAGACTCAAGTTCTGGTGGAGAGATCCTCGTGGGTTCGAATCCCACAGCTGACAAGTAATAGTCTGTACTTATATTTCTGTTCCCCTTTTCTGGCGAAATGAAATTCCCAGTGACGTAGAGGATGGGACGGATAGATGTAGCTGACTGGCCAAGGTAGCTAGGGCAATGCGAATTGCGTTGCCCCCAGCAGAACTGGTGTGGTCCATATGTCACAGACTGTTCAGAACAGCCAGTAAACATGAGAGCAACTCACGGTGAGCTGCCAGACAGATCGAACCACAAGGCGGTGGTCGCTGTGGAAAGACCCACAGGCTGTGACTCACCACACTCCAGTCAGCGGTCATCTATTAGGACTGAGAGTGTCTATCAACGAATACAAACCCAAGTCTCTCTGCGGACTTACCTCGGGATATCGTTGAGGACAAACTCTAGTCCTACCTCCCTTCCGTCTCATCCTCATTGACAAACTCAACAAACGCCAAACTCTTAAGATATAAAAGCTCACAGATATCCAACGCACGGATCTACTCAACTCCAGTCATCCTCTGAGAGTAAAGCTTCTCACGTGCTTCTCTCCCAGAGTGATCTCGCATATAGTGATTCGCCACGGTACTGGTATCACTCCAACGGCCATACTCAGCGATTGCCTCCAGAGATATGCCAGCTTGGCTCATCAAGAAGACACCCGTTCTTCGCATGCTATGCGACGTCTTCCGGCCAACCTCCTCCTGACCAACCTCAGAACCAGCCATAACAGCTTCAACAAGGAATTTGATATCCTTAAAGAGTTGAGTATAAGAGGTTTCGAACAGTTTAGAAGTATCGCTAGAGCTCTCTTCCTCCTGCTGTTTCTTGACCCAAAGTCGGTGATAGATGCAGAATGGGCTGGCGCACGAGGTAGAGGACTCGAGGCCATTGACACAGCCAACCACTACAGTCTCTCCGGTACCGCTCTGGTCAGTCTTAGACTGACGTATATGTATATGAAGTGACCGATCAGACTCGTTGAAGGTGAGGTCCTCATTACGGAGAGCTACAACTTCCTTTAGACGAAGAAGTGCCATCACGCCTGTCAGGTAGGCAAGGACATTCTCTACCTTCCCTGACGGAGGGACCAATTGCAGCAATTGTCGTAACTGCTTAACCGTCAGTGTCACCGTCCGTTTCTTCTTTCTGTTCCTGAGGAGCCGTTTCGCCGCATGCAGTGCCAACCGGATCTTCTCCTGGTCAGCGTTGGACAGAGGAGCCGTCTCATGCAGCCTTGACTCCACCTTCACCTTTCCAGTATAGTTCTGCACCGTCTCCCACATGAGACCTTTGATAGTGAGTGACACGATGTAACACACCATCGAGTCAGCTGTGATAGGGAAGTTTGTGAACCCATGCTTGTCGCAAACCTCCTTGTAGCCTTTCAAAGTAGAGTCGCGAGAGCGCATGGTAGAGGCAGCTCTAGCTGCTTGCATGTGGTTGTCGATGTCGGAACTCGACACCTCAGGCATAGCTCGGCTTCTCTTCTGTCGAGGCGCCCTCGCTTCCATCTTCTGGAGGGTGTGGCCTCCCGACACGGTGTTGGTCTCCTTGCGGAGACTGCCCCTTCTGAGTCGATACTCTTCTTCGACCGACGGTAAAACTGCCTTGTTGGACATATGAAAGGAGGGCTAGAAAACGGCTGTAACGAGTGGGTTTTCACAGAGGCACTCGATTCCTCGCCCCGTAATTAACGCAACAGACCGCAAGTTGACGATACAGTGCTGGGATGTTCACGTTTCGTACACCAAATAGTCGTACATTTTCGACTCATGTCTCCAATACTCATACATCTTCGAATCGTACACGAAATGCTCGTACACCGAAAAGTCATGCACAAAATACTCATACACGAGCGATTCGTACATATAAAACTCGTACACATGATGCTCGTATACGTAATACCCGTACATATAACATCAGTACACATAATAGTCGTACACTTTCACCTCGTACACCGTCATTTCATACACTCTCATTTCGTACACAACCCCAGTTTCAAGTCGTACACCGTCATTTCGTACACTCCGCAAAAATTGTTTAGGCTAGTCGCGGAGCCGCTCCGCGACTTGCCTAAAAAATTTTTGCGGCGCTCTCCCGCCCCTTTCTATCAGTCTACTTCCTCCCTGGTAAGGGAGTCCCTGCACATAGGATCGAACTTGCGACCTTCTGATCGAGAGCCCGCTACCTTAACCACTATACCACTCACACTAATAAACTTTTTCTCACAGAGTGGCGCGAACAGTTCGCTCACTATAGACAAAATAACTTCCTCCGCTCCGTCAGTGCACCCAGCGCGCGGCCCAAAAATGCGACTCAGCAAGCAAAGTGTACGAGTCGTGTTCGTGTACGAGTTGCCAGTGTATGAGATTCACGTGTACGAACTTCAAGTGTACGACTCACTACATGAACGAGTATTATGTGTACGAGTGTCATGAGTACGAGTATTACGTGTACAAGTCTCAAGTGTACGAAATGACGATGTATGAATCCGATGAGTGAACGAGTATTCAGTGTACGAGCCGTGTACGAAGCGATAGTGTACGAGTTTTCGGTGTACGAATCGTAATACACCCACAGTGCTATCTATCGAAATGTCAGTCACCCGAGGCAGGGCCCGGCCAACTTCGGCTCATTCACTCACGCTCGTGAATATGCGGATACCGACTTCAGTAGGCCATCTAAGATACCTGAGATATCTCCTTCCTCAGCCACGTCAACCACGGACTTGCGGATGACATCCAGCTCCGATCGGGACAAGAAGTCTGCTAGGACATTCGAAGGCCCACTCAAGTGGTGGGCAGTAACCATAAATCCCACCTTCGGCCACAACTCCCGCAAGGCGTAGAGTACTTGGCTCATCCGAGGGGATGAAGAGTAGTTCTTGTTGATAGCTGACATCGTAGCTTTGTTGTCTGTTAGGACATGTACCACCCGGCTGCCTCTCGCAAACGCTCGTGAGATGCCAACGCCTACCGCAATCAATTCTAACGGGCAGAT
>JABANP010000585.1:0-30810 GCA_013115135.1 Perkinsus olseni
TCATACACCTAGAACAAACACCTGAGGGCCTGAGGCTGAGGCATTGGTTAAGAGCCTCATCTTCGGGCTTCAGAGAGAAACTCGTTTCCCCTCATCCTCCTCAACTTTGCTTATGGCTACTGTCGGCTGGGAAAAGTTCTCATCGTCTGCGCTTTGAACTCTTATGAATCATAAGAGTTCACAGTGCAGACCAATCATAAGTTACGATCCCACTGAAGTCGGTAAGAACAAGTTCTACTGAACCGGGGATGAAGCCTGTTAACGGAGCAAGAAGCTGAGAATTGGTTCTTTGCTTCCCGACAACCGTGCACCATTTAGCAGAACAAACCAACTGGATATGATACGTTTTCAAGAGAGTCCGTCATATTTTATTCACCTCTTATACAGAGGCCCTGGCATGGACCGGTTGTCAGAGAGTCTCTGACAGAGACGGTTGCCCGAGAATGTGGTATTGCACAGGCCTCAAGCTAAGGTCTGTGCAATACCCACTCGCGAATGCGGCGGCCGTAAGCGGATCCTCCAGTCTTCCGGGGAGATCGAATTCTGACCATCGGACGTGCCGTGGACTCCAGTTAGCTAACAACCAGTGACGCCGACATCACGACCCTGAGGGCCGGGCCGGACTCTCCGTTTCAAATAATGTGAGAGCCCCGCCCGACTGTTTACGAACCGTGGCTTTCGAAATACATGCCCCCAGTGCCCCCCCCCACAGATCCATCGAGACCGAAGCCACCGATGCCCTCTCTCCCTGGGGGAGAGGGCAAACCAGAGGACCACCCACGCCACTCACCGTCCCGCTAACGGTTTTCGTTTAGTGACTAAACTTTAGTCGCTAGTAACTCAACAATAAAAGAACAACCAACCAAAAGTTTTGGTCCAAAACACGAATAACCAACACCATGGTCAGGGTCTTACACCAAAAACAATAGCAACCAGCAAGGGCTTCTGCCCTGCCGGACCATAACGCGCTCGCCTCTTCGATCAATAGACCAGCGATTTCGCCCACTTCCGAAGTGGGCGACATCGAAATCGAAAGAGATTGGAGGATCGAGGACCCGCCTGATTACAAGCTATCTTCTGTGACACGACCAATCCTTATTCGTGATGCTTGCTGTGAAGTCCGTGTTTTGCCGCATAGCTTTGTCAGTTTTACGTTGTGATACTCACGTACTTCAGGTGCTCTCTTTTCTCTATTTCGTCAGCATCGCTCCGACAGGGAGGATATTCTCATCTCAGGAGACACTGTTGAGTTTTACGAAGGCCAGCCGTCGATAACTCCTCTCGGGGACTCCTCTGGGCGACACTGTTCAGTGCCAGTGACACTGAAGCAGTGTCCGCGGTATTAACTTTTGTTGGTTAGTATCAGTAACGTATAAAGGGGAACTATGGGCGATGGCATCGCCATGGATGCTGCTTCTATTACTGTCATTTCCACTGCTGCTACTGCCGCCGTTTCTAAATTAGAAATTAAATTAGCATTAAATGCGGCAGCCGTAGTACGGCTATTGCTGAATAGATGAACTTCAGCCGATTCCGTCGAGTTGTTCAGTTATACTAATGCCAGTGCCCAGTCAGCCAGGGTGGTTGATGAGTGGAAAGGATCGTTACAAAGTTTCCGGGAAAGGAAAGAATTGTAACAGGAAAGAATGGGACCGGAAAGGACGGAAACTTTCCAGGGAAAAACCATATTTCTAAAGAATGTTGCCATTTTCTAAAGAGCGTTCGCGCTCGCCCGAGAGAGGATTGGGACTACGCTTTTAACTCTCGGATAACCTATGACCTATAACCCTAGGCCTTCGGGTTTGAGGTGATGGTTGCCCGAAGGGCGACCTGAGTCGGGTTTCGGGTTGACGGGGGTTACGGTCAGTACTCCACTAGGTCTTTTTTTCTTCAGTTTTTCTCCTTCTTTAGATTTTCGCCTTCTCGCTTAGATTTTCGCCCTCTCGCTTAGATTTTCACCGTCTACCAACTTTCCACTTCACGCGCGGCGAGCGAAATTTCCTTCGGCTTGCGATTTTTTTCTTGCGCTAACGCGCAAGACTGTTCGTGGTCAAGTTGACCGATATCCTCCCATAGGTTTAGCGCCCCATCGTGGCGTGGAAGTGCTAACACGAAGCTGAACCGAACTTACCGCGCTCCCCAATCCCCCAGCTGGTGGTGACTGAGTGGCGGCAAAAGTGCCCTCCCCCTTTCTTTAACAATCCATTACCCCTTCTCCGAGAAGGCTTCTCGTCCCTACGCTGTCGATTCGCCGCTATGATTACTACCAACTTGTTTACTAAACAACGTTTAGGTAGTACAACTCGGACAATACCACAGCCTTGGTAGTACCAAGGCTGTGGTATTATCCGAGTGGCAAAAGCTCTCACTATGATTGGGAAAAATATTGGGCGCGCGATGCTGATATTCCGCGGGCACCATTCAAATCTCGCTCGCCCAAATTGCACCTTAATTGGCGATTTTTTAAAAAATTTCCTTAAATTTGCATTCTTTCCGGGAGTACTCCTTCCTGGAAAGTTTCCTTGGGAAAGTTACGGCAAGGAAGAATGATTCTTTCCATTTCAACCACCCTGCAGTCAGCAGTACTCTTGCGACGATGCCAAGCCCACCAGTGCAGACCTCGCGTGGGAGAACGACACCTACGGTTGCCAAAAGGTTGGGAGAGGAGGTGAGAAACGGGCGGAGGAGGTTGTCTTGACATCTTTGAATTGAAGTAAGCGGAAACGGTTGCAATGGAGATCTCCGGCGCGTGAGACATGAGGATTGTCTCGTAACGATTAATAGTCCTGCTGTGACAGACTAATGTCGCTGCTGTGACGTAGCGTCTAGTACACGCTATGTCACAGCAGCGACACGATTCTACTCGGCTGTCAAACTTTCACCGCTACAATAGCCTTTTCGCCTACTGCGTATGATTAGTCTCGCATAAGCATTTAACATCATCTTCTACCTTGCACTCGCGCGCATGAGTATGCATGCAAGATGAAGGTATCCCAGATCACACTATAGATCACAATATCGCTCAAGTGCCCTCAAGATTGGTTTTTCTTTCCCTTTGAGCCCTGACTCACCGCTCCTGCATTATAACTCAGTACAGCGTGGCTATCCGAGTCGGGGTTCAACGAATAGTGATCCCGAACTCAGGAGTAGTTGATCGAATCGATCAGATCAATAATGGGACCCTATTATAGGGTCACCCTATAACAACGCAACGCAACGCAACGCTTAGTGCCGGGCATTACGGGCACGCAGCCATCGCCCTTAAATGTACAATAGCCGGCCCAAGGACTCACAGCGGCTGAAAAGGCTGCGACATTGGCGGCTGAGTAGCTACAACATGCGATACGAACGACTGGCGAGCAAACAGGATCACGAAAACATGATCGGACTAGCAGGCGGGATCTGCAGGAAACATCTCGAGTGGTATGCAAGAGTGCGAGTTGTGTGCTTGTGGGGCCAAGTTGCGTACAGGAGTCGGTCGCGATGGCAATCCTCGAGGGGAACCGGGTTGATCCGGGCGAAGATTTTTCCAAGCGTGGCCAGCGTGCAATTCGAGAGGTGTAGACGTTCTCAACGTTGCTGAAGTCACAAACCACGTCGCTCGCTTGAGTGTCCGAAATGGCCGTTTTCTACGCTTCTGCCGGTGCCGAGCAAAGGCTGGACGAAGCACACAGAAAGAATTTCTTTCAAAGAAACTACGAGGAGCTGTATGTTCGAGAAATGACTGCAAGAACTTGAGTGGAAACTCGGTTTATCGGAACCCCCAACGGAATAAGAAAGGTGGGGGGGAGGTCGTGAGGGAGGTGTAGCAGCCTGACGTGCGGACTCCGAAACGGCTCCTCGCTACCGAGGTGTAGCACGTCTCCTTCCACGAGATAGAGAGAAGAGGATGATGCTGTTAGCCTTGTCTCACCAGAAACATGACGCCACCGCCAAGATGTCCCCGGCGAGCCTCAATGAGGGCCGTGGGGAAGAGCGACCTCGTAAAGGACTCAAGAGGGAACCAGGATAGTCGTCTCAGGTCTATGAAAGGTTCCCTGCAAAGGCTGCTGCCCGTGTAAATGAAAAAAAGGTCGTACAATAGCTCAAGCCGACTCGACAGAGTGCCGGCAGTCGAATATCAAAGAATAGATGAAGCCGGTACCTAGTCGCGCCAAGAGTGTAGCATAACGGGAAGTATAGCTAACCGAAATAGACAAGCCGCTATGTACAGCCAACTTGGCTGAGCCAAGCCAACCTCGTGAGTATCTACTGGGGGATGTACAAGTATTGGCAAGGTTGATCTTGGCTTCGTACCGGGTCGAAACCCGGCCACCCCCGCGCCACGTTGAGGCGCTAAGATCCGTGGGGGACTATACCGTAAGCTAGCCTATGTGTGAGTGTTGCAGCTCATTGTCGAAACTTGGAAACTTGCATTACTTTCATTGCTAGAAGAACGCATTAACATATGAAGAATAGGCAGAAGAAGTCTCAATGTTTGCTCAGTAGGATTCAGGCGTCTTCGGAACTGTTACTGTCAAGAAGTCCTGAGACCTACGACTACGTACGATGGCTTGCATTTACTATGAGGGACACATCAAACACCCAATGCTCAACATGAGGACTAGGTTAGTCCGACTAGCCTTAAACGCATACCCATGCACGTGGGGAGTGCAGGGTGGGCCTGAACCGTAGACGGCCATGATGGCCGGGCCATCGTAGAACTCGGACTGGTTGCGGATTACAAACCCTTGGTGAGCTTCGTGGTTAAAGTGGCGTAGGAAGAACGAACCTCAAGTCAAGGAGGTTCAAACTGCAAACTGGATGCAAACTCTGGAAAGTCTACCAATTCCGGAGAAATGAAGCCAGTGTTAGCTGTTACATGGCCTATAGTCGTTACTGTGTTGTCATTGTAGTGCCTGTAGGGGTTGGCTCTAGGCCCTGTAGTGGCTGCGCATCGTTCGCAAATGGAGAGTGGGTTTTCGGTCGAAGCTTTTGCGGACCCTTTTTCTCAGCTCCGGTTACTTCTTAAGCACGGCTTCCTCGCAATCCATGCTTTCTGCCATCCTTGTCATTGGAGTCTTCATCAGCGTCAATGATGCGTATCTGCCGGACGGGAACTTCGCGGGAAGGGTTCCGTCTCCCTACCTCTCCGTCGATTGTACCTTCGTCCGTGGTTCTGGCGTCTCCTCTGTGCACATGGTGGTCGCATGTGATGAGGAAAAACTCGCAGCTGTAGGACGTCTCGAAATCAAGCCGTCGGCCTATAAGTCCGACCGATACGTGATCACGAATCTCAAGAACCAGAGTTACACGAGTATGATAGCTTAACTGCGAAGCTTATGTCCGCGGCATGGATAATCCATGATGGATTCCTGAGGGACGATTTCGCGAGGTTCGAGAGGATCAAGGGCCAGACTGTCCAAGGAGATGATTATCGTGTATATCATGCCAGAGAGAGAGTCGGTTCTCCTGACTAGACTCACTAATACCTCTAATTCGCATTAGCGGGGTCGTGTATGAACGGGCTGATCTCAGATCAGTGACCTGGTTATAGTCACGTATTCCAGGTCGATCTAATAATAGTATTAATGATGAGTTGTTATTAGACCCATTGCGAAAGAGTGGAGGATCGAGGGCTCTTCTGTGACGCGATCATTCCTGAATCGTGATGTTTGCTGTGAACTTCACAGTGTGAAGCCCAATGTTGTGCCACACTGCTTCGTCAGTCCTACGTTGTGATACTCACGTACTTCAAGGGCTCTCGGTTTTTGGTCTCTCGTCACTATCGCTCCGACAGGATATTCCCATCGCAGAAAACACTGTTGAGTTGCACGAGGGTCAGTCATCGATAACGCCTCCCGGGGTCCTCAGCGGGCGAGATGTCGTGTGGCAGCAATTCTGATTCAGTGTCACTGAAACTGAATCAGTGTGCCCAGTATGAATTTTGGTTCGCAGGTATCAACCATGCATCGAGGGAGATGACGGTCGATGACATGATGTCATTGACCTCAACCCGCAGGCGAAGCGGAGCATCGCTGCGAAGCGACGTCATCGACATCGTTTCGATCCTTCTGCGCTACATGTTTTTCATATCGCGGGTAGAACTCGAACACTGTTATCCAGATTAACCACCACCAATTCCAGCTTTCTCAGTCCATGCCTAGGCTTAATGCTTTCTGAGCCCAGTGGAGTGCTGAGCAAGGTCGTGTAGCACCCTGCATAGGTTTAGCACCCTGGTGTTGGCTCAGAATTGCCCGCGTTCACTGCTGTCTGGGGGTAATACTACCTGCCCGTGCTGAGGAAAGGGCAGAATCTGTTAATGGCCGTTTTCGAGCGATGGATGGCCATTCGCGGTGGATGTTTGTAATCGTTTTTCTTTTGTGCCTGTGAATTTATGAAAATGATATAATGTGAGGGTTTATGCCAAATTGAAGCTGCATGACTTGCCCCTGCTCAGTTGTGTCTGCTTCATAAAACAGCAGTCGGGCGAACTGAATAACTCAACACAGAACTCATCTCTACTTCGCTAGCACATCGGCCAGAAGTCTAAAGCATTCGGCGACGGCTTTGAGCTATGAACCTATACACATTGTGTATCACGCGCACAGTAGCATCGTCTGTGCAAATCTCTCAGTGTGATACACACGTTGCGCGGTCACCGCGGTTAACGTGAGCCAAGGAACGGCGAGTGCGTAAGATCAGTATCTTCGCCCGATGTATCCGACGGTTTCAACGTATCCGTAACGGCCACGCAGAGGCTGAACTGTTCGGTTCGTCCTGTTGCTACGTATTGCTTCGTGCTACGAATTGTGGTTGTGAATCGTACGTACTAGCTCTGGTCTGCCGTGTCTCTGCTACGACTAGTGCACATGAGTAGCTATAGATAGCTATAAAAGTATTGGTATTAACGTCTGTGATGTTGGGTTCATAGATGGACGTGAACTCTCTTTCTATTGAGGATTCAGGCGTTGCCAACAGCGGTCACTTCCCCACCTTCGCTCCTCTACGCGGGGTCGACGTCTATTCTGCGTTTTTCCTGCAAGGCTCACCCCGCGACCGCGCAACGTGAACTCCATCTGCGATCGCCCTTGTTGAATCACTGTATGAAATTTTCGATATCATCTTAGTAAGCAGTGGATTCGGTACATAGTCGTTTCCGAAGAGCACTATAGTTCCGTTAGTGGTCTATTACGTATCCGGTCTCTTGTCCCCTTGGTGGTTCGAGCACTTCTGGATTCGGTCTCTTCGTGATTCGAGGAATGGATCTTCGTCATTCTATATATTCGTGAGTTGTACAATTCCGCTGAACGTGGGCGCGCCTTGTATGTGTTCGATCACATGCGTCTCCGGTAGATGTCGATTTCGGATGATGCACTCTTCATTGAACAGGGTGCGAAGACGAAGTCTATGGCGCGCGCCACCCACTTTCGGATGGAGGTGTCTCCCGCTCGGGTGGTATCATGCAAAGGTCGTTCCGGTGGCTAGTGTGGGAGTCCTACACGGGAAGATGTCGAGTGTGATGAGGAAGCAGACGTCGGAGGTCTAATCGCGGCGGTAGGCCGCGAGGGACAGGGATGGGGGCGGCCATAGGCCGGCCGGGAGAAGTCGGGCGCCGTCGGGGGGTCTCGGGTTCTAGGCCTGAACGCATACTTGTCCAAGTGCAAAGCGCAGGAGGTGTTCAAACAGTTATCTGAGACTCATGATACTTGTAGATACTACAATGTAGTAGTCGAGGTAGTTGTGGCGAATATCGTCACTGTGTTCCCACCATTATTGGGATTGGCTCTAGGCCCTGTAGTGGCTCAGGATCGTTGGCAGGTAGACAATGAGTCGTCAGGACCCTTCTCCTCAGCTCTGGTTAATCCCTAAGCACGGTTTCCTCACAATCCATGCTTTCCGTGATCCTCTTCATCGGAGTCCTCATCAGCGTCAATGATGCGTATCTGCCGGACGGCAACTTTGCGGGGAGGGTTAAGTCTCCCTACCTCTCCGTCGATTGTACCTTCGTCCCTCGTTCTGGCGTCTCCTCCGTGCACATGGTGGTCGGATGTGATGAGGAAAAACCCGCAGCAGTGGGGCGTTTCGAAATCAAGCCGGTGGCCGACCAGCCCGACCAATACGTGATCACGGATTTCAATAACACGAAGTACGGGAGAATGATTGGTGAACTGCAAATCTCTTGTCCAGAGCGTAAATTCGTGAGGAACGATTTCACGCTGTTCGAGAGGATCAAGGGAAAGACTATCTTGTACGATGATTATCGTGTATATTATGCCAGTGACAGCAAGTCGGTTCTTCTGACGAGTCTCAAAAATACCTCTGATTCGGTTTAGCGGGGTCGTGCATGAACCGTCATGTGGTTGAACGAAGAGGTTGAGGGTCGTCTCGGTGTTTCTTATATTTCGGGTTATATGATTCCGATTATCCTGATCTCAGATCTGGTTATAGTCACGTATTCCAGGAAGTCGATCTTATTAGGATACGCTCAAATACGACCTCGTGATTGAGGCAGTCACTGCCTGGCAGTACATCCCTTCTTTGTTCGCATACTTATTAATAATAGGTATTTATTAGTATTAAAAATAATAGTAATAATAATAAGTTATTATTAGACTCATTGAGAAGGAGTGGAGGATCGAGGACTCGTCTGTGACGCGATCATACCTGAATCGTGATGTTTGCTGTGAAGCCCGTGTTGTGCCGCACTGCTTCGTCAGTCCTACTCTGTGATACTCACGTACTTCATGGTCTCTCATTTTTTCTATTTCGTCAATATCGCTCCGACAGGGAGGACATTCTTATCGCAGAAGAAACTGTTGAGTTGCACGAAGCCTCGTCATCGATAACGCCTCCCGGGGTCCTCAGCGGGCGAAAGGCCGCGTCGCAGCAATTCTGATCCGGTGTCACTGAAACTGAATCAGTGTGCCCAGTATGAATTTTGGTTGGCAGGTATTAACCATGCATCGAGGGAGATGACGGTCGATGACATGATGTCATTGACCTCAACCCGCAGGCGAAGCGGAGCATCGCTGCGAAGCGACGTCATCGACATCGTTTCGATCCTTCTGCGCTACATGTTTTTCATATCGCGGGTAGAACTCGAACACTGTTATCCAGATTAACCACCACCAATTCCAGCTTTCTCAGTCCATGCCTAGGCTTAATGCTTTCTGAGCCCAGTGGAGTGCTGAGCAAGGTCGTGTAGCACCCTGCATAGGTGTAGCACCCTGGTGTTGGCTCAGAATTGCCCGCGTTCACTGCTGTCTGGGGGTAATACTACCTGCCCGTGCTGAGGAAAGGGCAGAATCTGTTAATGGCCGTTTTCGAGCGATGGATGGCCATTCGCCGTGGATGTTTGTAATCGTTTTTCTTTTGTGCCTGTGAATTTATGAAAATGATATAATGTGAGGGTTTATGCCAAATTGAAGCTGCATGACTTGCCCCTGCTCAGTTGTGTCTGCTTCATAAAACAGCAGTCGGGCGAACTGAATAACTCAACACAGAACTCATCCCTACTTCGCTAGCACATCGGCCAGAAGTCTAAAGCATTCGGCGACGGCTTTGAGCTATGAATCTATACACATTGTGTATCACGCGCACAGTAGCATCGTCTGTGCAAATCTCTCAGTGTGATACACACGTTGCGCGGTCACCGCGGTCAACGTGAGCCAAGGAACGACGAGTGCGTAAGATCAGTATCTTCGCCCGATGTATCCGACGGTTTCAACGTATCCGTAACGGCCACGCAGAGGCTGAACTGTTCGGTTCGTCCTGTTGCTACGTATTGCTTCGTGCTACGTATTGTGGTTGTGAATCGTACGTACAAGCTCTGGTCTGCCGTGTCTCTGCTACGACTAGTGCACATGAGTAGCTATAGATAGCTATAGAAGTATTGGTATTAACGTCTGTGATGTTGGGTTCATTGATGGACGTGAACTCTCTTTCTATTGAGGATTCAGGCGTTGCCAACAGCGGTCACTTCCCCACCTTCGCTCCTCTACGCGGGGTCGACGTCTATTCTGCGTTTTTCCTGCAAGGCTCACCCCGCGACCGCGCAACGTGAACTCCATCTGCGATCGCCCTTGTTGTATCACTGTATGAAATTTTCGATATCATCTTAGTAAGCAGTGGATTCGGTACATAGTCGTTTCCGAAGAGCACTATAGTTCCGTTAGTGGTCTATTACGTATCCGGTCTCTTGTCCCCTTGGTGGTTCGGGCACTTCTGGATTCGGTCTCTTCGTGATTCGAGGAATGGATCTTCGTCATTCTATATATTCGTGAGTTGTACAATTCCGCTGAACGTGGGCGCGCCTTGTATGTGTTCGATCACATGCGTCTCCGGTAGGTGTCGATTTCGGATGATGCACTCTTCATTGAACAGGGTGCGAAGACGAAGTCTATGGCGCGCGCCACCCACTTTCGGATGGAGGTGTCTCCCGCTCGGGTGGTATCATGCAAAGGTCGTTCCGGTGGCTAGTGTGGGAGTCCTACACGGGAAGATGTCGAGTGTGATGAGGAAGCAGACGTCGGAGGTCTAATCGCGGCGGTAGGGCGCGAGGGACAGGGATGGGGGCGGCCATAGGCCGGCCGGGAGAAGTCGGGCGCCGTCGGGGGGTCTCGGGTTCTAGGCCTGAACGCATACTTGTCCACGTGCAAAGCGCAGGAGGAGTTCAAACAGTTATCTGAGACTCATGATACTTGTAGTCTTGTAGTTGTGGCGATTATCGTCACTGTGTTCCCACCATTATAGGGATTGGCCCTAGGCTCTGTAGTGGCTCAGGATCATTCTCAGATAGACATTGAGTTGACACGACCCTTTTCCTCAGCTCTGGTTAACCCCTAAGCACGGTTTCTTCACAATCCATGCTTTCCGTGATCCTCGCCATCGGAGTCTTCATCAGCGGCAATGATGCGTATCTGCCGGACGGCAACTTTGCGGGGAGGGTTAAGTCCCCCTTCCTCTCCGTCGATTGTACCTTCGACCCTGGTTCTGGCGTCTCCTCCGTGCACATGGTGGTCGGATGTGATGAGGGGAAACCCGCAGCTGTAGGACGTTTCGAGATCAAGCCGTCGGCCTATCAGTCCAACCACTACGAGATCACGGATCTCAAGAACCCGAGTTACATGAGTATGATTGCTGAACTGCAAGGCTTTTGTCCGCGTAGATTCGTGAGGAACGATTTCACGCTGTTCGAGAGGATCAAGGGAAAGACTATCTTGTACGATGATTATCGTGTATATTATGCCAGGACAACAAAGTCGGTTCTCCTAACGAGACTTACTAATACCTCTGATTCGGTTTAGCGGGGTCGTGAATGAACCGTCATGAGGTAGAGCGGAGAGGTTGAAGGTCGTCCCAGTGCTGTAATGATTTCGATTATTCTGATCTCAGATCAGTGATCTGGCGATTGTCACGTATTCCAGGAAGTCGATATTATTAGGATACGCTCGAATGAGATCTCGTGATTGAGGCAGTCACTGCCTGGCAGTACATCCCTTCTTTGTTCGCATACTTATTAATAATAGGTATTTATTAGTATTAAAAATAATAGTAATAATAATAAGTTATTATTAGACTCATTGAGAAGGAGTGGAGGATCGAGGACACTTCTGCGACGCGATCAGTCCTGAATCGTGATGTTTGCTGTGAAGCCCGTGTTGTGCCGCACTGCTTCGTCAGTCCTACGCTGTGATACTCACGTATTTCATGGTCTCTCATTTTTTCTATTTCGTCAATATCGCTCCGACATGGAGGATATTCTTATCGCAGAAGAAACTGTTGAGTTGCACGAAGCCTCGTCATCGATAACGCCTCCCGGGGTCCTCAGCGGGCGAAAGGCCGCGTCGCAGCAATTCTGATCCGGTGTCACTGAAACTGAATCAGTGTGCCCAGTAAGAATTTTGGTTGGCAGGTATTAACCATGCATGGAGGGAAATGACGGTCGATGACATGATGTCATTGACCTCAACCCGCAGGCGAAGCGGAGCATCGCTGCGAAGCGACGTCATCGACATCGTTTCGATCCTTCTGCGCTACATGTTTTTCATATCGCGGGTAAAACTCGAACACTGTTATCCAGATTAACCACCACCAATTCCAGCTTTCTCAGTCCATGCCTAGGCTTAATGCTTTCTGAGCCCAGTGGAGTGCTGAGCAAGGTCGTGTAGCACCCTGCATAGGTGTAGCACCCTGGTGTTGGCTCAGAATTGCCCGCGTTCACTGCTATCTGGGGGTATCTGCCCGGGGACAGCGCCTTAGTCTAAGGCACAAAATCTAAGGCCCTCAGATTTTGTACTCTTCCTTGGATCTTGTCCGTGTGCCTTGGAATTTGTACTTTACTCAAAGGCAAGGGAGCATGCTCGGTCGCCCTGCGCTGTCCCATCCAGGGACAGCGCGTCGGATTTTGTCCATATCCCTTGGAATTTGTACCTTGCCCGATTCTATAGCATAAGCTAGCCTAGCCTAAGTTCTAGCCTAGAACGCATACTCATGCACGCGAGTGCAAAGCGAAGGATGAGGTCAGACGGATCCGAGACTAATGAGTAAAAGTCAAGGTAATTGCAGCGTTGATAGTCTAACAGCTCAGTAGTACTGAAGCCAGTGGCACCTGTTACATAGCCTATATCCGTCTCTATGGAGTCGCTATTGTGAATGGGGGTTTGGAACTGTTCACGCGTGCACAAGGATCGTTCGCAGATGGACAGTGTTTTGTCAGGACCCTTTTTCTCAGCGCTGGTTGATCCCTAAGCACGGCTTCCTCACAATCCATGCTATCCGTGATCCTCGCCATCGGGCTTCTCATTAGCGTCAATGATGCGTCTTTGCCGGACGGGAACTTCGCGGGAAGGCTTTCGTCTCCGTACCTCTTCGTCGATTGTACCTTCGTACCGGCTTCTGGCGTCTCATCTGTGCACATGGTGGTTGGATGTGATGAGCAAAAACCCGCAGCCGTGGGGCGTTTCGAGATCAAGCCGGTTGTCAGTTATCCCGACCAATTTATAATCACGGATTTTTTGGACCCGGGTTACTCGAGTATGATAGATGAACTGAGAAGGATATGCCCGCAGCGTGGATTCCGGAGGGGCGATTTCATCCTGTTCCAGCGGATCAAGGGACGGGCTGCCCTGTCAGATGTTTATCGTGTATATCGTGGCGATCGGCCGGTCCTCCTGACGAGACTTACTACTACTCCTGATTCGGTTTAGCGGAGTCGTGCATGAATCGTCATGTGGTTGGACGGAGCGGCTGCTGTCGTGGAGCATTCGAGTGATGACTTCGTATCGTTCGTTCGTCACTCTTGTGGTGTTCATCTAGCATGCTGTTGGACTTCGTATCATTGTTGTAATGATTTCGATGATTCTGATCTCAGATCAGTGATCTGGTTATAGTCACGTATTCCAGGGAGTCGATCGTATCATGATACGCTCAAATACGACCTCGTGATACAATCAGTTGATTCTTTTTTGTTCGCATACTCATTATCAGACTTATTGAGAAACAGCGGAGGATCGAGGATCCACCTGATTACAACATACCTCTTGTGACGAGACCAATCCTTATTCGTGATGTTCGCTGTGAAGTCCGTGTTTGGCCGCATAGCTTAGTCAGCCATACGTTGTGATACTCACGTACTTCAAGGGCTCTCGATTTTTGGTCTCTCGTCACTATCGCTCCGACAGGATATTCCCATCGCAGAAGTCACTGTTGAGTTGCACGAGGGTCAGTCATCGATAACGCCTCCCGGGGTCCTCAGCGGGCGAGAGGTCGTGTGGCAGCAATTCTGATTCAGTGTCACTGAAACTGAATCAGTGTGCGCAGTATGAATTTTGCCAAAATTCTCCGCTGAAACTTTCTTCTGCGATAAGAATATCCTCCCTGTCGGAGCGATATTGACGAAATAGAAAAAATAGACTGAATGAAGTACGTGACTATCACAGCGTAGGACTGACGAAGCAGTGCGGCACAACACGGGCTTCACAGCAAACATCACGATTCAGTAATGATCGCTTCACGGAAGAGCCCTCGATCCTCCACTCCTTCTCAATGAGTCTAATAATAATTTATCATTATTACTATTATTATTAATACTAGTAAATACTTATTATTAATTAGCATACGAACAAAGAAAGGATGCACTGGCTCAATCACGAGATCTTATTCGAGCGTATCCTAATAAGATCGACTTCCTGGAATACGTGACAATCGCCAGATCACTGATCTGAGATCAGAATAATCGAAATCATTACAGCACTGGGACGACCTTCAACCTCTCCGCTCTACCTCATGACGGTTCATTCACGACCCCGCTAAACCGAATCAGAGGTATTAGTAAGTCTCGTCAGGAGAACCGAGTCGGTTCAACCGACTTTCTGTCCCTGGCATAATATACACGATAATCATCTGCTTGAACAGTCCGGCGGCCGGACTCCGGCCCTTGACCCTCTCGAACAGCGTGAAATCGATCCTCACGAATCTACGCGGACATAAGCTTTGCAGTTCAGTAATCATACTCATGTAACTCGGGTTCTTGAGATCCGTGATCACGTATTGGTTGGGCTGATAGGTCGACGGCTTGATCTCTAAACGTCCCACAGCTGCGGGTTTTTGCTCATCACATCCGACCACCATGTGCACGGAGGAGACGCCAGAACGAGGGACGAAGGTACAATCGACGGAGAGGAAGGGGGACTTAACCCTCCCGGGGAGGGCCTCCCCGCAAAGTTGCCGACTTAACGCATCATTGACGCTCATGAGAGCTCCGATGGCGAGGATCACGGAAAGCATGGATTGTGAGGAAACCGTGCTTAGCGATTAACCAGAGCTGAGGAAAAGGGTCGTGTCAACTCAATGTCTATCTGAGAATGATCCTGAGCCACTACAGGGCCTAGAGCCAATCCCAATAATGGTGGGAACACAGTGACGATAATCGCCACAACTACAAGACTACAAGTATCATGAGTCTCAGATAGCTGTTTGAACTCCTCCTGCGCTTTTCACGTGGACGAGTATGCGTTCAGGCCTAGAACCCGAGACCCCCCGACGGCGCCCGAGTCGGGCGGCCCGACTTCTCCCGGCCGGCTTATGGCCATCCCTGTCCCTCGCGGCCTCCGGCCGCGTTTAGACTTCCGACGTCTGCAGCAGACGTCGGAAGTCTAAACGCTGCTCCTGGAGCAGACGGTCTGCTTCCTCATCACACTCGACATCTTCCCGTGTAGGACTCCCACACTAGCCACCGGAACGACCTTTGCATGATACCACCCGAGCGGGAGACACCTCCATCCGAAAGTGGGTGGCGCGCGCCACAGACTTCGTCTTCGCACCCTGTTCAATGAAGAGTGCATCATCCGAAATTGACACCTACCGGAGACGTATGTGATCGAACACATACAAGGTGCTCCCACGTTCAGCAGAATTGTACTACTCACGAATATATAGAATGACGAAGAGCCATTCCTCGAATCACGAAGAGACCGAATCCAGAAGTGCCCGAACCACCAAGGGGACAAGAGACCGGATACGTAATAGACCACTAACGGAACTATAGTGCTCTTCGGAAACGACTATGTACCGAATCCACTGCTTACTAAGATGATATCGAAAATTTCATACAGTGATTCAACAACGGCGATCGCAGATCGAGTTCACGTGTGTATCACACTGAGAGATTTGCACAGACGATGCTACTGTGCGCGTGATACACAATGTGTATAGGTTCATAGCTCAAAGCCGTCGCCGAATGCATTAGACTTCTGGCCGATGTGCTAGCGAAGTAGGGATGAGTTTTGTGTTGAGTTATTCAGTTCGCCCGAGTGCTGTTTTATGAAGCAGACACAACTGAGCAGGGGCAAGTCATGCAGCTTCAATTTGGCATAAACCCTCACAGTATATTATTTTCATAAATTCATCAGGCACAAAAGGAAAACGATTACAAACATCCACCGCGAATGGCCATCCATCGCTCGAAAACGGCCATCAACAGATTCTGCCCTTTTCTCAGAACGGGCAGGTAGTATTACCCCCTGACAGCAGTGAACGCGGGCAATTCTGAGCCAACACCTCCCTGACGAGCTTAGAGATGCAGGGTGCTACACGACCTTGCTCAGCACTCCACTGGGCTCAGAAAGCATTGAGCCTAGGCATGGACTGAGAAAGCTGGAATTGGTGGTGGTTAATCTGGATAACAGTGTTCGAGTTTTACCCGCGATATGAAACACATGTAGCGCAGAAGGATCGAAGCGATGTCGATGACGTTGGTTCGCACTCGAGGCTCTCCGAACCAAGAATGCCATTTTCACGGATGGCTCGGTGGTCAAGGACGTCAAGACCGGCGCTGCAATGGTCGTTTATCGTGAGGGCGGAGAGGTCTACTCCAATTTCTGGAAGCTCTCCCCCTACGCTACTATTACGGATTGCGAACTCCTAGGAGTTCTGGAAGCAGTCCGCTGGATTGTGTCGACAGCGGGTGACGAGGCCTGGGAGATCTTCACGGACTCTCAGGCGGGGGCCTATTTCATAGGACGCTTTTTCTTAGGATCCTAAGAGGTTAGGACGCGATTTTGGGCTTAAGCCCTTTCACAAGGCCCATTTCCTTATGCGGTTGGTGCTGCGCACCGCACTATCTCCAGGAAGGGCTCCTTATTGAAGCCCAGCCTACTTTTCATGAATATGCTGACGACCGCTCCGCTGCACGCAGGAACATAGCGGACTGGGCTATGCATATGCGTGCCGCAGCTGCGGATTACTCCCGAATCATCGGACTATGAGTATGAGTTATTAGATGATATCCCATTCGTAGTTAGTATCACTCTCATTTCCTAATGGTTAACTCCGTAGTCAATGACGCCCTTGAGTTAGCACTGGGAAGACTCGATCTTGAGCCAAGAGACACCGCAGAGATTAGGAAATGGTTGAACTCTCCTGCTCTCGGTACCTGTTTTTCGTCGTACAACTTCGAATACGACCCCATTGGCCATGACAAGTTGGACGGCATCCTCAAGAAGTTCCTCGAGCTTGATGCTATTCCCCCCACCGACGCCCGCACATTCGTTTCCCTATGGGCGGGGGCCATAGTGACAGCTTCCACTCCGCTAGATGAAGGCGCGGGAGAAGACCACGTGGCCTATGCCCGTGAGGTCTTCTCTGCAGTCTTTCATGGCGGGCTCGTTCATGGAGAGGAACTCTCAGTAACCTTGTGGCTGGCTGCAAGCCTTGCCACCGCATCAACCAAGAGGCGCTTCAGACTGGCTCGCAGCGCTGAGCTTGGCAATGAGCGGCAGCAGGCGGAAGCCTTGGAAGAAGCCCTCCGCGATAAAGCAGGGGCTTCCACTGTCGACCTAACTCACGGAGCCTTCGTGACTCCCCTGGGTGCTGACGGGTCGGGGGACGACGGGAAAGTTGACCTCCCTCCCCTTCCTCGCAGCACAGGCAGGCGTCAGGAAGCTGCTCGAGCGAGATCTGTCAATGTTTTCAAGCTCCCACTAGAACACGCAAGCTTCGAAGGCCCAACTGACACAGTGCCTTACGCGGTTTTCAAGGGGAGTCTTGAAACAGCGGTCAAGTTCTATCACATTGAGCATGACCGTGATGTCGTCCTATACATCTTCAGATCTGCGGTTGGTGCTGCGCACCGCACTATCTCTAGGAAGGGCTCCTTATTGAAGCCCAGCCTACTTTTCATGAATATGCTGACGACCGCTCCGCTGCACGCAGGAACATAGCGGACTGGGCTATGCATATGCGTGCCGCAGCTGCGGATTACTCCCGAATCATAGGACTATGAGTATGAGTTATTAGATGATATCCCATTCGTAGTTAGTATCACTCTCATTTCCTAATGGTTAACTCCGTAGTCAATGACGCCCTTGAGACTCAAGGCTTGAGTTAGCACTGGGAAGACTCGATCTTGAGCCAAGAGACACCGCACTTACGTTAGGGTAGGACGTTAGGACACTAGGACTTTTAAAGTTAGGAAATCCTCGATAAGGACGTTAGGATGGGTGGTTAGGTCGAAGCTATTTCACAAGACACATTTCCTAAGGTTAGGACGCGTTTCTAAGGACGCGTCACTAAAGTACCTCCCGAGGTACTTTATAGAGCATCCTAACCTGAAAAGTGGTATTCGGGTCGCGAATCGCTCCGCGGAATTTTTTTTCGGGCGCCCTAAATTTGTCACGGATGTCACAAATATCCTGCGGTTGTCAATAAATTAATCAGTGATGTCACAAATCGCTTCCAAAGTTCTAAGAGGGTGTAAGTAAGGGCATGTTACTAAAAGTTAGTAACTAACTGCCTTTAAGCACAAGTGAAACTGTATTGCTGAGTCCAATCTCAACCGCAGGTTAAAACTTATTCGTAGGACAAAAAAGAAACGAAGGACTGCGGGTGAGAGCCGAGAAAAGGGCAACCCGAAACCCCACCCGAAACCCGACAGGGCAACCAGAAACCCGAACTGTTATCCAAGGCCAAGCTGCTCCCAAGGAAACCAGAAACCCGAGTTGTTAGGTGGGTGAAGGCGGGAGAACAAATTTGGCCCAAATTATTTGGGGCAAGAGGTACAAAAAAGAGGCACGGGCTAAAAAAGTATTGACATCGTGAACAAAAGTGTTGCCTTCGGCAACACTTTTCCTCGCTCCGCTGATAGCTCCCGGGTTCGAATCCTGCTGCTCTCCATTCTACATCTTTTTTTGACTTCACGATTTTTCGTGATGCTTCTTTTTCGACTTCGCGAATTTTCGTGATGCTTCAATAATAGAACTTTGATTTTTCAGCTTAGTTTTGTGAACATGCCTTCCGGGAAGTTCTCTGATGTTGAACGTCTGACGGGTTGATTCCGTCAGTTAAGACGTGACGTTGTAACTGTTCTGCTTGCTCGGCAGCATGCAGGTCGTCAAGCTCCTGCGGATCTAGCAGATCGCGATCGTCGAAGTCCATGAATAAAGATAACTGTTGTTTTCAGAGAGGACCCCGGGAAGTAACTTGAAGTTCAACTTCCGGTTGAACCACCGTTGTCCTCGGCTGGACTGAGCACATCAATAAATTTTTGCTAGTAGGAGAAATGTTCTAACGGTAGCGGGCAAAATCGTCATCCGTGTGGGCGTGGGGTCGATCCCGATGAAGTTCATTTTCGCCGAAACTTGTGCTGAAAATGTCTTTTAAGGATGTCCTTACCCTCGGGTGAGGACGTCTTTAAGTTTAGGATCCTAAGGTTAAGCGAGGACAACCTTATGAAATGGCTTGTCCTTACTTAAGGATTCCTAAGGTTAGGATCCTAAACTTAAAGACATCCTTACTCAGGAAATCCTATGAAATAGGCCCCGGTACTCAAGATCCTGTCGTCCCGTGCATCCACGGCCCGGTGGGATAAGGCGAGACAGATCTATCTGTCCTTGTCCGAAATCCCTGGTAGGGTATCCCTTCGATGGGTACCGGGGCACAGTTCCATCAGTGCCAACGAACGGGCCGATGAGCTGGCAGCCAAGGGTGCCTCCATGAGGGAAGTCTCTGCGGAGACGGAAATCAGTGTGAGGACTCTTCGGCGGTATTGCGGAGAAGCTGGCCGCCTGTCATTGCGCAAGTGGTGGTCAGACAAGAGAGCCAGCCTGGGCACTTCTGTCAATGACTTCTTTTACTGCGCTTCACACGCTCGTTTGTGGATCCGCGGGGAAGTCACGGCAGCTAGCAGTGCCGTTGTATTCGGAAGGGCCCCAACCCCAGCCCATCTCTATAGATGCGGGGTGGTCAACTCGCCAGAGTGTGACTGTGGGGCGCCGGTGGGTAACACGCGGCACTACCTCTTCTCCTGTCCGCTCCTGCAGCAGGCTAGGAGTAGGGTCAAAGGTGGTGTCCCCAACCATTTATATAAACTAATTGTTGATTTGAAGCGACGCAAGTCCTTCAATCAACTTTGTTCGGCCCTCATGCGGTATCTCGATGCTCGCAGGGGCTTGTTGTAGTGCCGGGCAGGCACAACTTTTGGTTTTCCGCCTCTGTTTTGTACGAGGCCCACCATTGAATATTTGCTGTGAAAAGAAAAAAAACAAAATAGCAGCGGCTGGAGCAAGCGTCGGAGGACTGGCGACTGGGACGGTGACCGCGAGGATGGAGGAAGATGCAGAAGAAGTCGGTCGAAGCCTTAGAGCAGGAAGACGTGATGACTAATTCATGTATTGCTCGTTATTAAGGAACGTTTCAATCTGACGTTGGTTCGCAGCGATGCTCCGGTTCGCCTGCGAGTTGAGGTCAATGACATCATGTCATCGACCGTCATATCCCTCGATGCATGGTTAATACCTGCCAACCAAAATTCAGGGTGGCCCAAAAGTGGGAAGAATGGATCATTCTTCCTATTCCCGGGAATTTCCGGAAATTCCCAGGAATATAGCCGGGAAGAAAGAATGCATTCTTCCCCATTGAAACAAGCCCCCCAGTTTTTTCGCGCGCCTTCGGCGCGCATATCCGCCTGTGCTCGATGCTCTCTCAAGTCGAACCATTGGAATGAAGCACCTAAATACCCGGGAAGAATCTCAACCATTCTTCCAGGGAATACTGAGCGTTTTTTCTTCCCGGGAATTTCCGGAATTCCCGGTAAGAAAGAATAGCATTCTTTCCCGCTGGGCCGCCCTGAGGAAGGCTGACTGGGGTCCATTGGTCCCAGGGGCGGAAAACTTCTTTTCTTATGTCGGCTGGTGTTGGGGCACGAGGTAGGCGACCTCTGTCGCCCCGCAACCCACAGCAAGGTGTGTCTGCTGAACAACTATAGCTTTGTGGTCAGGGAGGGTGGGCCAAAGCACCCTAGTGAGGTATAATGCATCTCGCCGCACTAGTATTGGATCGGCCCGACCCGGCGGCCCGTCTCTCAGGATCAGAGGTTCTCCGGTGTGTTAGCTATAGGAGAGTGCGAGCGCGCGTCTGCTGAGGCGTGCGCGGTTGGATGCCTTACGCGTGGATAGTCGTTCGAACACTCCCACAGGGTGGCTGAGGGAAAGATAGAAAATCGACTCTTTCCTTCGAGAAATTTCCGGAAGGAATAAAAGAAAAATAGTGGAAAAATAGGAAAAAAGAGAAAAATAGGAAAATAATGAAAAGAATAAATTTTGCGAAAGGTCCGCCTCCGGCGGACCGCCAGGTTGACTGAAGGTGGTCGAGAGATTTTATTGCGCGCCAGTCTCCGTCGTCAGCGTTGCGTTGGGTGCGCACTGGACATTTTCTGGTTATTCATATTAGTATAATATGAGCAATTGAGCTGAAGTATCACTCGACTGAACACTGTGCATTTCCCACTGTGAAGCGCACAGGGCAAGGAGTGGGACTACCAGCGCGGCGCGATAAGTGTTATAGCCTATAGCTTGGTAAGACCTTCACGGCAGCATCTTCACAACAACACAGTATGAATATAGACCTGGCTACAATGCAACGGTTCTTGATACTAATTGTTGTCATTGTGGGGTCAGGGATGGGAACGCTCATCTAATGCTCAACTGTCAAAGACCAGATCGGTCTCGCTTGCGGCCTAGTTTCATAGTCGGAAGCGGAACTCTTGGGCAAATAACAATCTGTGTGAGTCGATGTGCAGCTATGGCTGACTACTGCGAAAAGCTCTATTTCAAAGAGCTTCCGAAAACTAATTGGAAATAGAAAGTTTGGTGGAGACCATCGCCTAATGATAGCTAACCGAACGGGGAAAAACAACTTGATTGGCAGACTTTTCGAGTCCTGGAGATGATGCTGGTCGTGGCACATCGGGCGAGGCTTGTGCGACGGTCGTGTAAGCGGATCCTGCCAGGAGGAAAGGAAGCCTTTCTAGTTGAATGTACCCCTGAGGGAAGCTTATTGATTGATAATCTGTCTGATTGCACTGCATATCAACGCGACAGAGTGTCTCCAACTGTGCACATCGGCAAAAGTCTAACTAAGCCGGAACCGGCGTTGGACTATAAACTCACACACACACACAACACAGTAACATAGGAGCTTGATTCAGAAACGTAATACCGTGTCAAAAATTTTGACATGGATGCATTTTGACTCAAAATGCACGTTATGATGGAGTATATACGGAAAGTCAGATACGTCACGTATCTGACTTTCCGTATATACTCTGGAGTGGTACGGACTCTGTACTGCTTGACGCCATAGGAGGCGCAGGGCGAGATTGCATTTCATCATCCAACCCTACCATCTCTGCACAGAGCTTCTCAGCCTGGACAACAGGGAGTTGATGATCATTTTCTCCTCTTGGGTGGCCATCCCTGATTCCAGTCCTCAGATTGCTTCGTGAGCGTGCATGCGTGAGGATACACTGAGTTTAGCTTAGTGAGCTATAGGTCACATAGAGTCGCGAAACCGTACTCGAGAGGACTTGGCCGATAATGAAATTCTTCAGAGTAAGCTAGCTTAGCGCGAGTTCTAGCCTAGAACGCATACTCATGCACGCGTGTGCAAAGCGCCGGGTGAGGTCAGACGGTTATCTGAGACTAATGATATTGTAGGGATGATAGTCTAAGATGTGAGCAGGACTGAAGCCATTGACACCTGTTACATAGCGTATACTATACGCCGTATAGTCGTCACTATTTTGTCACTGTAGTGCCTAAGGGACCGGCTCTAGGCTCTACAGTGGCTGAGCATCGTTCGCAGATGGACAAAGGGTTTTGCGGACCCTTTTTCCTCAGCACTGGTTAAGCCCTAAGTCCGGCTTTGTCATGCTATCCGTGATCCTCGTCATCGGAGTTCTCATCAGCTTCAATGATGCGTATCTGCCGGAAGGCAACTTTGCGGGGAGGGTTAAGTCCCCCTTCCTCTTCGTCGATTGTACCTTCGTACCGGCTTCTGGCGTCTCATCTGTGCACATGGTGGTTGGATGTGATGAGCAAAAACCCGCAGCGGTGGGACGTTTCGACATCATGCCAATGGCCGATCATCCCGACCGATTCGGTATCGTGGATTCTGATAGCCCAAGTCACAAAAGAATGATAGATGAACTGAAGAGGATGTGTCCGCGGCGTGGATTCAAGAATAACGATTTCATGAGGTTCGACAGGCTTGAGGGGAATGTTCCCGAATTTGATGATTATCGTGTATTCTATGACGGCGCCACGCGGTCGGTCCTCCTGTCGAGACTTACTGCTACTCCTAAGTCGGGTTGGCGGAGTCTTGCGTGAATCGTCATGTGGTTGAACGGAGAGGCTGCTGTTATCGAGCTTTCGAGTGATGACTTTGTATCGTTTGCTCGTTACTCCTGTCACAGGAGTCCTGTGGCGTCCATCTATGGCATATCATCATGCTATTAGCATGCTTTAGAATGTCGCGTCCGTGTTGTAATGATTTCGATTATTCTGATCTCAGATCAGTGATCTGGTGATTGTCACGCATTCCGGGGAGTCGATCTTATTAGGATACGCTTCCCTAGTGATCGAGCCAGTTGATCCTTTCTTTGCCTGCATACATATTATTAGACTCATTAAGAAAGAGTGGAGGATCGAGGACCCGCCTGATCGCAAGATATCTTCTGTGACACGACCAATCCTTATTCGTGATGTTTGCTCTGAAGTCCGTGTTTCGCCGCATAGCTTTGTCAAGCATACGTTGTGATATTCATGTACTTCAGTGGCTCTCGATTTTTGGTCTTTCGGAGCCTCCGAGTCGGAGCCTCCGACAGGGAGGATACTCTTTTCGTAGAAGACACTGTTGAGTTGCACGAGGGCCAGTTATAGAAAATGTCTCCCGGGGACTCCAGTGGAGCCCAAAGGCGCGGCCCTTTGGCTGGCAAAGTCACTCCACCAGGCAGAGGGCCGTGTCGCTACGAATCTTCAACCGCGCCGATTAGCTATAGATCTGGTAAAGCACGCATACACACGAAGTGTGCAACATCCCACTACAAGCCACGCATGAACAGGGACGATGAACGACGGCATCGCTACTTCTATTACTGTGTCTCTTCTCGGACTCGCGCAGTCCTGCTGAGGCTCTCTCATCTGCACTTGTTGTACCAAGCCACTTCTTCAGCGTCAACGTCGATCTTCTAGTCAGATTGAAACTGTCCTGACAGCAGTACATGACTTAATTATCACGTCTTCCTGCTCTAAGGCTTCGACCGGCTTCTCCTGCGTCTTCCTCCATCCTCGCGGTCAACGTCCCAGTCGCCAGTTCTCGGACGCTTGCTCCAGCTTCTGATATTGTAGCTGACCGCATACGCAACAAAGGCTTGAACCGACTGCTATCGCCCTCTGCGCCATTGGGATTAGATAAAGGGAAACCACATACAGAAGCCTTCATTTCATTCCAATATAGTAGAAGGACTCCGTACTCATCCATAGATCGTTGGCTGATCTTGACCATATGTAACATATGATCATTACCTCTGCCATCGACCACCAAGCCAGCTTCACTGTCACCGGACCACATCAAGGTGTTGACCGAGAGAAGTGATTTACGTACCACGGGTAATACCGTCAGCGGAAATTCCGCTGCGGAATTCCACGTAGTAGCCACATGACGTAAAACGACCGAATGATTCATCATAAAGCCACGCATCGACTGGATAGTCTTGCGTTCCCACGCCTTCATGTCAGCCGCCTGCCAGGCGGCCGTAGCCTACGGCTGCCCTAGTACGGCTATTGCTCAATAGATGAACTTCAGGTGGTTCTCTCGAGTAGTTTTGTTATACTAATGTCAGTGCCCAGTCAGCAGTACTCTTGCGACGGTGCCAAGCCGACCAGTGCAGACCTTCTGTGGGAGAACGACACCTACGGTTGCCAAAAGGTTGGGAGAGGAGGTGAGAAACGGGCGCAGGGGGTTGTCTTGACATCTTTGAATTGTAGTAAGCGAAAACTGTTGAAGTGGAGTTCTCCGGCGCGTGAGACATAGGGGACTTCCTCGTAACGAGGCTCTCGTTACATGGAACCACTATACGCTATGTCACAGCAGCGACACGATCTTACTCGGCCGTCAGACTTTCACCGCTACAATAGCCTTTTCGCCTACTGCGTATGATTGGTCTCGCATAAGCATCTAACATCATCTTCCGCCTTGCACTCACACGCATGAGTATGCGTGCAAGATGAAGTTATCCCAGATCACACTATAGATCACAATATCGCACAAGTGCCCTCAAGACAGGTTTTTCGTTTTCTCTGAGCCCTGACTCACCGCTCCTGCACTATAACTCAGTACAGCGTGGCTATCCGAGACGGGGTTCAACGAATAGTGATCCCGAACTCAAGAGTAGTTGATCGAATCGATCAGATCGATAATGGGACCCTATAGCAACGCAACGCTTAGTGCCGGGCATTACGGGCACGCAGCCATCGCCCTTAAGTGTACAATAGCCGGCCCAAGGACTCACAGAGGCTGAAAAGGCTGCGACATTGGCGGCTGAGTAGCTACAACATGCGATGCGAACGACTGGCGAGCAAACAGGATCACGAAAACATGATCGGGCTAGCAGGCGGGATGTGCAAGAAACATCTCGAGTGGTATGCAAGAATGCGAGTTGTGTGCTTGAGGGGCCAAGTTGCGTACAGGAGTCGGTCGCGGAGGCAATTCTCGAGGGAAACCGGAATGATCCGGGCGAAGAATTTTCCGAGCATGAACAACGTGAAATTTGAGAGGTGTAGACGCTCTCAACGTTGCTATTAGTCGTCTCAGGTCTATGAAAGGTTCCCTGGAAAGGCTGCTGCCTGTGTAAATGTCACAAAGTCGTGCGATAGGCTATCGCCGATAGCTCAAGCCGACTCGACAGAGTGCCGGCAGATTGAAACGTTCCTTAATAACGAGCAATACATGAATTAGTCATCACGTCTTCCTGCTCTAAGGCTTCGACCGACTTCATCTGCATCTTCCTCCATCCTCGCGGTCACCGTCCCGGTCGCCAGTCCTCCGACGCTTGCTCCAGCTGCTGCTATTTATTTGTTTTTGTTTTTTATTATTTTTTTACAGCAAATATTCAATGGTGGGCCTCGTACAAAACAGAGGCGGAAAACCAAAAGTTGTGCCTACCCGGCACTACAATAAGCCCCTGCGAGCATCGAGGTACTGCATGAGGGCCGAACAAAGTTGATTGAAGGACTTGCGTCGCTTCAAATCAACAATTAGTTTATATAAATGGTAGGGGACACCACCTTTGGCCCTATTCCTAGCTTGCTCCAGGAGCGGACAGGAGAGGAGGTAGTGCCGCGTGTTCCCCACCGGCGCCCCACAGTCACACTCTGGCGAGTTGACCACCCCGCATCTATAGAGATGGGCTGGGGTTGGGGCCCTTCCGAATACAACGGCACTGCTGGCTGCCGTGACTTCCCCGCGGATCCACAAACGAGCGTGTGAAGCGCAGTAAAAGAAGTCGTTGACAGAAGTGCCCAGGCTGGCTCTCTTGTCTGACCACCACTTGCGCAGTGACAGACGGCCAGCTTCTCCTTGATACCGCCGAAGAGTCCTCACACTGATTTCCGTCTCCGCAGAGACTTCCCTCATGGAGGCACCCTTGGCTGCCAGCTCATCGGCCCGTTCGTTGGCACTGATGGAACTGTGCCCCGGTACCCATCGAAAGGATACCCTACCAGGGATTTCGGACAATGACAGATAGATCTGTCTCGCCTTATCCCACCGGGCCGTGGATGCTCGGGACGACAGGATCTTGAGTACCGCCTGAGAGTCCGTGAAGATCTCCCAGTCCTCGTCACCCGCTGTCGAGACAATCCAGCGGACTGCTTCCAGAACTCCTAGGAGTTCGCAATCCGTAATAGTAGCGTAAGGGGAGAGCTTCCAGAAATTGGAGTAGACCTCTACGCCCTCACGATAGACGACCATAGCAGCACCGGTCTTGACGTCCTTGACTACCGAACCATCCGTGAAGATGGCATTCTTAGTTTGGAGAGCCTCGAGCGCGTAGTTCTTGGCCTCCTCACGTTCCGAGATGGTAGTCGTGACCCAGGGGTGCCAAGGTTGAGTGGGCAAACCCCTCCAGCGCTGCACCATATCAGCGCCATCGCGACCCTCTAAGAGAGTCAAGCCCTTGACCGAGAGAGATTGGTCTAGGGCCTTAGCACACCCAAGCGTAGCGAGCCTGGTGGCCGCGATGGTCCGGAGCTCCAAGTCTGCTGGCAAGATGCCAGCCGCGACGCAGAGTGCCCGTTGGAGCTATTCCGTGGAGCTTGGAGGGCTATCCTCGCCACCATAGCTGAAACTTGCAACAAGGCAGACTTCGCCGTGGTTGACTCTAGCCCCTCCTTCCACGCTGCAACAGCGTGACTGAGGGCCGGAACGATCGCCACCTTGTAGGTTTTGATCACTTTCTTTCCGGTGATCCCAGCACGTGCCCAGCCCAGGTGCCTCAGCCTGCCCAACTTGGCTTTGGCTTCGGCACATTTAACCTTGATGTGATGTTGGAACGATAAACGGTGGTCGATCCAAACACCAAGCACCCGGACAACCTTGACGATGTCAACGGGCGTTCCATCCAGGGACAAGACGTTCTCCCCGATGGTCCTAGGCAGGAGCGCCTGGCTTTTGGCCGGCTCATAGGACACTCCCGCATCGGCGGCCCACGTCAGCAGCAGAGCCTCTGCTGACCGCCACCTCTTTATCAGCGACGGGCCAGTACCGGCAGACACCACTACCGTCGTGTCATCCGCATAGAGGGTCAGGATTACCCCCTTCTCTTCCATCCCCACGAACGCGTCAATGAGTGGCAGGGTGCTTAACAGAAATAGGAACGGGCCCAAGGCGCTGCCTTGAGGCACCCCTCTTTCTAAACCCACCGTGGCCTCGTCGCTACCGTACGTAGCAGCCACACTCTGTCCCTTAAGATAGCTCGCGACGATGTCGATTAAATATCGAGGCACGCCGTATCGAGCCAAGGTAGCCAGAATGTGGCTGTGCTTAACCGAGGGAAACGCATTTTGCACATCGAGCTAATGCGTGCATTAGCCGGCACAGTGCCGACAGAGTGCCGGCAGTCGGATATTTAATATCCGATATTAATCGGATATTAATATTTTATATCTTTAATTTAAAGAATAGATGATGCCGGTACCTAGTCGTGCCAAGAGTGTAGCATAACGGGAAGTATAGCTAACCGAAATAGACACGCCGCTATGTACAGCCAAGCCAATCTCGTGAGTATCTACTGGGGGATGTACAAGTATTGACAAGGTTGATCTTGGCTTCGTACCGCCGGTACGGTACCGGGTCGAAACCCGCCCACCTGCACGCCACGTTGAGGAGCTAAGATCCGAGGGGGACTCTATAGCGTAAGCTAGCCTGACGTGAGTGTTGCAGCTCGTTGCCGAAACTTGAAAACTTGCATTACTTTCATTGCTAGAAGAACGCATTAACATATGAAGAATAGACAGAAGAAGTCTCAATGTTTGCTCAGTAGGATTCAGGCGTCTTTGGAACTGTTACTGTCAAGAAGTACTGAGACCTACGACTACGTACGATGGCTTGCATTTACTATAAGGGTCACATCAAACACCCAATGCTCAAGATGAGGACTGTGCTAGTCCGACTAGCCTTGAACGCATACCCATGCACGTGCGGAGTGCAGGGTGGGCCTCAACGGTTGACGGCCATGATGGCCGGGCCATCGTAGAACTCGGACTAGTTGCGGATTACAAACCCTTGGTGAGCTTCATGGTTAAAGTGGCGTAGGAAGAACGAACCTCAAGTCAAGGAGGTTCAAACTGCAAACTGGATGCAAACTCTGGAAAGTCTACCAATTCCGGAGAAATGAAGCCAGTGTTAGCTGTTACATGGCCTATAGTCGTTACTGTGTTGTCATTGTAGTGCCTGTAGGGGTTGGCTCTAGGCTCTCCAATGGCTGCGCATCGTTCGCAAGTGGAGAGTGGGTTTTCGGCCGAAGCTTCTGCGGACCCTTTTCCTCAGCTCTGGTTAATCCCTAAGCACGGTTTCCTCACAATCCATGCTTTCCGTAATCCTCGCCATCGGAGCTCTCATCAGCGTCAATGATGCGTATCTGCCGGACGGCAACTTTGCGGGGAGGGTTAAGTCCCCCTTCCTCTCCGTCGATTGTACCTTCGTCCCTCGTTCTGGCGTCTCCTCCGTGCACATGGTGGTCGGATGTGATGAGGGGAAACCCGCAGCTGTAGGACGTTTCGAGATCAAGCCGGCGACCTATCAGCCCAACCAATACGTGATCACGAGTGTCAAGAACCCGAGTTACATGAGTATGATTGCTGAACTGCAAAGCTTATGTCCGCGTAGATTCGTGAGGATCGATTTCACGCTGTTCGAGAGGATCAAGGGCCGGACTGTCCAAGCAGATGATTTTCGTGTATATTATGCCAGGGACACAAAGTCGGTTCTTCTGACGAGACTTACTAATACCTCTGATTCGGTTTAGCGGGGTCGTGAATGAACCGTCATGAGGTAGAGCGGAGAGGTTGAAGGTCGTCCCAGTGCTGTAATGATTTCGATTATTCTGATCTCAGATCAGTGATCTGGCGATTGTCACGTATTCCAGGAAGTCGATCTTATTAGGATACGCTCGAATGATATCTCGTGATTGAGGCAGTCACTGCCTGGCAGTACATCCCTTCTTTGTTCGCATACTTATTAATAATAGGTATTTATTAGTATTAAAAATGATAGTAATAATAATAAGTTATTATTAGACTCATTGAGAAGGAGTGGAGGATCGAGGACTCTTCTGTGACGCGATCATACCTGAATGATTCAGGCTGAATCGTGATGTTTGCTGTGAAGCCCGTGTTGTGCCGCACTGCTTCGTCAGTCCTACGCTGTGATAATCACGTACTTCATGGTCTCTCATTTTTTCTATTTCGTCAATATCGCTCCGACAGGGAGGATATTCTTATCGCAGAAGAAACTGTTGAGTTGCACGAAGCCTCGTCATCGATAACGCCTCCCGGGGTCCCCAGCGGGCGAGAGGTCGTGTCGCAGCAATTCTGATTCGGTGTCACTGAAACTGAATCAGTGTGCCCAGTAAGAATTTTGGTTCGCAAGTATTAACCATGCATGGAGGGAGATGACGGTCGATGACATGATGTCATTGAACTTAACCCGCCCGCGAAGCGGAGCATCGCTGCGAAGCGACGTCATCGACATCGCTTCGATCCTTCTGCGCTGCATGTTTCTCATATCGCGGGTAAAACTCGAACACTGTTATCACCTTTTTGGCGAAATAAAAAGGTATAGGAATGCACCTTTTTTCGTGTTCGTCCCACCTCGTCATCAGGGCGGCTTCGTCGCTCATCGAAAGTTCGACCATTCGATTAAGCGTGCTCGAAAACCCCATGAACTTTCTACTGTTCCTTCTTTCTCTCGTATGAGGGTCAAACAAGCAAAAAACCAACTTTTGCACGTGCAAGTGTTGGTGTCTGTCTGTCCCACATCACCTTTTACGCGAAACAACTTTTCATGGAACGCGATTCAGGGGCTCCGGTTTCCGCCAGACGATAGCCCCATGATGGGGCTATCGTCTGTGGAGCCCTCATATACCCTCCACCGACGGTGGAGATGATCGTCAGCTACCTCGCCTTCGCCCAATCCCCTCACACTGTGAGGCTCACAGTCCCGCGATATTCGATTAAAATCTTTTTCCTAAGGAGAAAGTATATTTTCTAAGGAAGAAATCTCGCTCGCCCTCGACATTTTTCTAAGGAGACTTTGCACTTTTCTAAGGAGCCTTTGCGCTTTTCTAAGGAGATTTTGCATCTTTTTAAGGACGCTTCCCGCGCGTAACTATCACCTCTTACACACCGCAGCCTTCGGGTTTTTGGTGATGGTCGCCCGAAGGGCGACCTGAGTCGGGTTTCGGGTTCACGGGGGTTACGGTCTGTACTCCACTAG
>JABANP010000586.1:0-30737 GCA_013115135.1 Perkinsus olseni
GGAAGGAGATTACCTCGCTCGCCCGATTTGATGGTACTCCCTCGAGCGGTATTCAATTCCCTTGTAACTGCGCAGGTGACGTTGCCATCTAGTTTATCATTCCATCAACGGCTCGAGACTTTGAGCCTCCTCGTCTCCTACACGACTGGCCGCCTATGAAGAAATTCTTCAGATAGGGCGAGTAGCATCTCGTTACCTTAGTACTTCGTCTTTCTAGGAGGGCGCCCAGCCCATCCGCTCGCGTAGGCTCTATTCAAATGTCTCCCAAGCACATCATCACCATCGCTGGCGTCGTGACGATGCTATTCGTCTTACCCGCCAGTCTCGCCATCGGCACAGTGAAGCCCGATGATGTAAGTCAAGCAGGAACATTTCTTCAATCGTACTTGAAGTGAAGTTCCTCTTCATGACGATCCGCCATGAGTCGTGCAGTATTTCGTTACAGTAGGTGTAGTTGTAGAACACGAAATAAGTAGATTGGGCTCACAGTGAACGAGATAGAGCAGATAAAGTGTTGACTCAACTACTCAGAGCAGTAGAGAGCCTGGGTTGATAATGCGCAGCTAGTATAAGCACAGCTCGATTGTGCTATGTAGACAGAGCAATCGATCAATCTTCAGGACTTCCCACCGCTGCGCAACGCCGGCAACGACTCTTGCCTCTTCTTCAATGCAGACTTCAGAGCTGGCAGGAAAGCGCTCAGGGTATCTTACGATGCAACCTTCAAGCCGCGGCTGAAGTACATCACATGCCCGGAAACTCGCTCGCGAGATGCACTGCAAGTGAACTTGTAAGGGGGCTGGACTTGAAAGCGGACTGTTTATAGGATCTTACTCAGCCTTTATTTCCCGTGAATGAAATCGCAAGTTTCTCGAATCAAAACTAAATTATTAAATACCAATTTAATCTACTCTCAATTGGGTTAATTGAATTTTTGTGTCCGTTGTCTTCACGGTTTTATTCTGTCTTTAGTGACAACGGAACCTTGCGCTCTTACGTTCCCTCCGGACATGTTCTGTGGCATATCTTGTTGAAGAAACCTGATGGGAGGAAGACATACCGGGGTGAAAATCCCATCGAAGATCCATTTGTGCAAGATTCCGCCCGGACATCTTTCCGCAGTGAGACGGGCGACTTCAAAGAATTCTGTTTGTGGGTGGTCTATGAGTTGAAGAAGAGGCACGGGTCGTACGAGGATATATGCGTTCATTTCCGCCAGTTGATCGACACGATCTAGCTTCGAATTCAGCTCGAATTATGACTTCTAGGAAAGGAATGATACTAGGGTTCGAGTTGCGGACCTTCACTGCGGACCATGAAGATGTTGGTTGTTGGTGTTTGTGATTGTCATTTCCTTGCGTGCGCAGTACACCACCGGGGTTGTCGTCACTGACTGTCCTCGTGGACAAGTTGTAACATTGCTGGGGCGAGGCCGCGGACAAGAAATACACTCAGTCGCAGCTGAGTGGATCTCCATCTCCATTCGATGCGTTAGCTGAGAAACAGACCAGACGAAACAGAAGCTCCCTACAAAGCGACGATAGCCACTCTAACGGTTAGAGTCTAACCAGACCAGATGCCGTTCGAGATATCGCTCGCCTCCGCCTGTCGTCCGATTTTCGAGCGGCATCCAATTCCGTGCGACTGGGGGAGAGGTCTGGTGGTATGCAGGCTCGGAGGTGACATGATGGTGGGCTTCACCCTGAGCCTGAGTCGGCAAGCCATCCACTCTGATGTACCCATCCACTCCTACCTTCCAGTGCTTGAACGTTGAGAATTGACTTGAATGATATTTGAGAATGAATAACGCAAAAAGGAAGCAACGAAAGGCTAAGGCGTGTTGAGGGTTGATGGGCCGATAGCCCACTAAAAGGACGACCATTCTCGAAACGGGGGCCATAAGGAATATGCTCCTCTCCATCGCTACTGCCACAAAGCGACATCATGTCGTGTATGATACACAGATGGTGTGTATACCCGATCTTCGTTCGTGCGCACGATAGCTCATTCGACTTCTACACTATCACCCCAACACTGCTACTAGACTGGCCCAATACCGTAACCGCCAGCGCTCCTGCTGGAGTCTAGTACTGTTGGCCTAGCTAGGTTGATGAGCAGCTGTCTCGTTTTTCTCATCGCCATCGTCCTCACGCAGGCTTCATTCAAATGTTCATCAAACGTATAATCGTCATCACCGCAGCTGCCTCGGTGGCGATGTCGTCCAACCCACACGACGGTAAGAAGCCTAATGATGCAAGTTACGTGGGGGACGGCCAAGGCAACCTAGCAGGAGTAGGGGCTGTTTCCTTTCTGTGCGTTCGTGTCATATCGACGATCGAGGGGCCTCAGCCAGGCGGGAGCCCCCAGTGTTCCTCCAACCTCTCAGAGGTTTCCTCCACTGGAGAACGCGACGTCCGACTGCTGCTTCTTTTCCAATAAGAAGCTCACATACGACAGAAGATCGTTCAGAATAATCGTTGGGCCAGACTTCACGCTACAGACCATGTACGTCGCTTGCCCAAGAACAGAAAAGTGGGAGGCCTTCCAAGCGGACTTGTAGGCTCGCGCGGAGGGATATTGATATTCTCAGCGACATGCTTTCAGTTTGAACGACGGAGCACTCAGTCGATTCTACCCCTCTGGTCACGCCCTGTGGCCTATCTTGTACAGGAAAGAGGCCGATTTTGAAGAGTATGATGAAGACGATCGCATGGAAGATCCGCTGGGAAGGGATTTTCGGGTGAAGTTTTCTACACGCGAGCCGAAGTATCCGACAGAAGTTTGCAAGAAGGTGATGGACAAGTTGGATAACAGATTCGGCACATATTTGGCAATGTGCGCTCATTTCCGTGACGCAATCATGGGCCGATACCGTCTACGTTGACTTGCCTCGCCGAGATCGTGGATCTGGTAGTACCAGACTGGTACGTCCAGAAATCTCACTTCAGAGCATCATCATATTAACTGGCTCAGACCCAGCATGTTAATACACGTTGTTATCGTACGTAGTAAATGAGTATTGCGTGCTACAGGGTGAATACAGTCGGCCGAACCGAAACGAGATGCGATGGTGAATCGTGTCTCGTCACAGGCCCCGAAATTTAAGTTTTTGGGCGCGGGGTGGGTTCGGAACGCGAGCCCGATACCGTCAGAGGCCACGTACCTCGTGGCACGTAGTCTCTGAGCCCCTTTATTCCTCGTGACTGGTGGTGACACTGTCACCTGTCGTCACTTACACTGTCAATGTGACAGTGTCTCCTCCCGATCGACTTTTTATCTGATGGGCTCAAGTCGAAAGTTAAAGACACCGCTACACTCGCTTTCAAACTAATGCCAACGCAGGAGTGGTGAGTTTGTACATGGTAATCACAGTGACAACACAAAGCCACATGACTCACTCCAGGATCGAACAAATTGATAAATGATGTTTTCCAACTTGCCGAGCATGCAGCTACTGCTTTCACCCAGTTACTCATCTATAGCCTATAGACTATAGGGAAGACATCAATGATGTCAAACTCATCGTTGTCTTGCACAAAGTCCCATCCGTCACGAGCCGAGCCGCGTTGATAGTGTCGTTCGAGGCTCGGTAGAAGACCTCGCACGCGTCCTCAAAAGAGCCCAGCTCATCCTCAACATAATCGAACACGACCGAGGCTCGGTCACCGAGCATAAGCCTCGCAGTTTATTGACTGCGGCCCGCCTACTGGCCGTTCGCCGTTTGGCGGTTTCATCGCGTTCACGGAGAACAGCCGTAGGCCGCAGCTTCCTCGCCGCCTTGTACAAGCTGATTCTCTCGTTAGTAACGTGTACGTAACGAGTCGTTACGAGTCGTTACGAGTCGTTCGAAGCTCTTACATCAGTAGGGTTGTGGCGGGCAATTGTGCCGATAGCGGTAACGAACGGTGAGTTCGAGACAAACGTAACTGCAGCAGCTGACGCTCTGAGGGTGAAAGTCATGGGTGGCATTGGGCTAGAGACGTTGAATGCTGCGTAGTCTACGCAGTTCTACGTAGTTCTCCGCAGCGCAGAACTACCAAGGGAGGATCCGATCCTCAGGATCGCTGCCGGTGCCGTCAACCCTCGAGTCACTCGAGGGTTTTTCGACTGCAGCAATATCTCGGGGGCGGGGGGCGTCGTACACCATCTCGAAGACCAGAGCTTTTATTGACGAGTAACGGGCTGGGCGCGACAGCGCAACATAGATCCCGTCGGACCGCAGTGTGACCTCTCGACCCACAGCAAGGTGGCAAGAACTTTCATCCTAGACATCTTGATTCAAGATGTGGGTGAGTTGAGGAAGATGTCAGCGTCCTCGAGGTAGGGACCGTGACTACATAACTCGACGCTGTGTCGGTCTCGAAAGCAATGACAAGTAGCTTCCGCTCAATGAGATCAAATAGAATATATTTTTCTACTAGGGGTCCGACTATTCAATACTCACTTTAATAATCGATATCCACTAACGCCTCGGGGCGTCGCCTCCGCATGCTAAATCGACTTTCGATAAATATTAGCGAAAAGCGACGAGAATAAATCAGCGCGCTTCAACGTCTGCGCGCATGTGCGGATTTGATCCTCTAGACTAAGTGAGGACGATCGAGCAATCTTAATTCCTCATAATGTGAAGAGTTCAAGTGAAGTCGTAGCGGGCGTAGACATAATAAAGGTTTTCCTCTGAGAGCATCAGTCACAGCACAGCGATGACCTCCCCGGTGCTTACGGGTTATTCTCTTGAACTTCGTTTTCTCATACAGCGCAATGGCCGTCGCTTTGGTTGTCTGCACGAGAAGGTACATGGCGACAACATCTCGTTTCTGGGTCGCGATCTGAGATGATAGAAATGTCTCCCGACAGCTCCGCTGAAAACCTACGTATCCGAAGGTACTAGTTATAAGAGCTTTACCGATCCCCTGCCCCTGCCATTTAGACAGCACTTCGACCTGGGAAGCGAATCATCGATATCGCAGATTAGCAGCATCACTCTTGGGGAATCTTTGCAAGGACAGACGAGGTCAAAGAGCGCATCAGGTTGAATGTAAGATACTCACATAGTTTATATAACCGATCTTGCCTGCCTCGGTCGGTTTCGGCCTGGGTCAGAAGTAACTTAGAAGGCACGTGGGCCTTGCGAAGAAATTGCTACATAGCCGCCCTGATGAGCTTCTCCAAGGACTTTTCCAGGGTTCGAGAGGGAATGGTCATCTCAATAATGCCAATCACCGTCTGAACAGCAGGAGCAACTCTCGGCATGCAGCGAAGACAGGAAAATCGACAGGCGAATTTCCCGTGGACTGCAACTTGCAGTCTGCTAGTCAATTAGCGAATCCCCAACCTCGCAAAATTCCAGCTGTTCGGCACAGCTGAAACTGGCCTAAGTTGGGACTGTAACAACCTGTAACAGCCTGTTTCTGTCCCAATACGAGATCGCTGTACTAAGAGGAATCATCAGAGGAATCCTCTCAGGGTCGGCTGCTCACCTTCTCGCTGGTCCCAAGATCTACAGCGACATAACAAGGGTCGTCCTTACAACGGTTAAGCTTCTGGCCTTCCATAATGTCACCAGCCTTATACAGACGATACTCGATATTGGCCAGAGAACGCCTCGGAGGAAGGTAGCCTTCAACTAGAGTGAGGACGGAGAGCAGGAGAGTAGTGCCCTTCATCTCTAACGAGCGAAAGGGAGAGTAGAATATGAACCTAGATTGGTTCTTCGCCTCAGAAATAGTTACGTTACTGTTTATCAATGAGCGCTAGTCGATTAGCCGCATCACACGGCGACTTGTTGAGGACTAGTGACTGAGTATGGGCAATGCTCAGTATGCGCCCATTGCTTCTTATGCAGTGAACGATGAAGAGCTAATCTACCTACGGTAGAGCAAGCTTAGATTCTCAGCCTTAGGAGAAAACCCTCTCACAACTGATCGTTCGATAGCCCGAAGACCCTATTGCCCAGTGTTCCTCGGGTAGTAGCTGCATACAGTGACGATCACCTTCACTGCCTACTGTGTGACACACCCTACGCTTGGGCCATCAGCACGCGCCGCATGCTGTCTTCACGCCCGGGCGTCTAGGAAGTAAGGGCCACCATGGCCAAAAGCAGCCTGCCGAACGAAGTCGATCCACACACAGCCAAATCATGGAGCTATAACTGCTAGATAGCCTCGCATAACAGGGTCAAATGGAGCGCGGTAACTCCTACCCACATACTCCAGCCCTCAGCGCTCGCCCCAAGGTGTCCTCTCGGGCTGAGGGCCTCGGCAAGCAGAATGTGACGACATACTGTAGTAATGGTTTCAGCTGACCTAAGTCGATTCGCGCAAGGCCAAGCTACTGGGCTGCCATTGCCACTCGCAGGTTAACGGGGCACAAACACTCCCCCGTCATAATGATAACACATGATGTCGATGTAGCAATGGAATTGGTGGTGGTCGGTAGACGGCCATCTGTCTCCGGACGGCTAGATACGCGTAAGTCTGCGTGCTCGCATGCAATATAACTCATCACTGTTTGACTATTTGAGACGGCCTCTGTCACGGGGCTGAGAGAAAGGCAAAACCAGTCTTGAAGAAATTCCAGCGATGATGACATCATCATGATGTAATCAGTGGCTTAATCTAACACGTATACTCATGCACGAGAGTGCGAGACGCAAGATGATACGAGATGCTGGTACCTTGAAGATAACACCGATCGTCTGTTCTCTCAGACTGAATGGACAGGCGCTCGGTGTTACTTTTATGGTTATTACTGGCACTCCTGCCAAGTTGACAGCTGCACTGTCTACATAACACAATAGGGCTGTGCGCAATCTGCTTGTGTTCTACAGCTACTGCAACGACATGGAGCAAGGTATCATCAACCTTGTCGGCAGCCTACTGAGGCCCGCGGCTCGATGACTATCTGATATCTGCACCTTGGGATTGTGTCCCCAGCGTTGTTATCACCGACCGGATCATGACTTCGGGTTCATCCTTCCTCGAGTAGTTGCCGAATGAGTTTATCTGAGGAACGGTCCTTGCATTCAGTGCTTTTCGAGTGACCTTTCCATGTGAAGTCTACAGATGCTCTGCGGATTTTGGTCCGAAACTTGGCCCATCAGCTCTCTCAGCACATTGGTGCCATGATTTCCCCTTGAAGGATACCAATTCTCGAGTGTGATGATGCACTTCATGGCGTGCAGTCATCAAGGTCCTCATCCTGACCGAAGTCTCCGGCGAGTCCCGACCCATGTCGAACTCGGTACTCTTCTTACCGATTCTATTATGGAACCGATGTGCCGCCAAGGAATTACCGAGACGGTAGCATCACTTTCTTTTCACATTTCCCTTGGAAATTTTCCTGACTCTCGTCAACTGAACACAACTGAAGACGCTCATTAAACCTTGAAAAAGAAATGATTACCTCGAAAAAATGCCTACCTTGAAAAAACTGTAGATAAACTCTGCTAAGCAGAGCCCGATGACTTCGTGAAACGACTTTCAAAGCAACTGTGTCAGTCCCTTCAAGGGACTTCAAGGCGTCCTTCAGGGAAGCCCCGTGACATAGGCCGAATTCAACAATCACGAATCTTGACCGAGTCAAGTTGAACCGAGATTACTATAGAACGACCCCACCAACCTCGCCTTGTGTTCATCGTACAGTCCAGGCTGTTTTCCCGACAACTACATATTGAAACGGTTGACATGACAAGATGACAAGATGTCAACTTGACAAGATGCGCGAAAGGTCACGCGCATACGCACGTATTGCTATGAAACGATATAAAATGTGTTGACCACTAGATGAAAGAAAACGGGAAAATATCATGGCTAAGCTGATACCCGTACAACAATTCTGCATGCTAACAACGCATGTTCAAGGGCGGAAAGACCGCCCAAAATATTCTGTACGATCGACTGATGCTAGCATGAGAGGTGATGCTGCTAGAGGATAACATACCCTCCAGGGAGGGGCCGTGGAGCGACTACGAAGCAGGGAATGATACACGCGGCTACAGGTTTTCGACCAGAGCATGGAAGAGAGAATAGTTGTTCCACGGAAAGAGATCGGCCCGTGCCTGCTCTGGTAGTGATGCCTGCAGCGAGATACCGTGAAGGCCATGCTCGTGGGCCACCTTGATCTTGTCGATAGCACGTGGCTGCGAAAAGAAGAAGTAGTCGCCGCCATACTTGTTGTGCCAAGTGCCGTTGCCCTGTGGATTGGCATGAAAAGCATATATGAGCATCGAGTACCCGACATCAGCGGAACCGTAGTTCGATCGCGCGAGGAGGGGCACCTGAGATGCAACAATAATGATGAAGAAGGAAGACGGGAATCCCTCAAAGAGATTCTCGATATGCTCTGAAGAAACGAAGACTGAACGTGAAAGACGACTCAGAGTCGTCGACTCTTGTTCACGATACTATTCGAACGTACTTCTAGAACAATTTTGCCAGGATCCACGCCCGCCGCAGAAGCGTTCAAGATGGCTTGGACGGCGAACCGGTCTGTGTTGAACGCGGCCGTATCGTTCTTGTCATTATATCTTGGCCTCAGAGAGAGGAAGGTAATATTGGCGATTCCTCCCAGTTGGCCCTTCGCGAATGCATCCAGCTTGGCGGGTTGCAACCTGAAAACCCAACTGTCTCAGGTGAATGCAGCCGGATCACAGTGGTCCGGCTTGTGTAGTGATGTATAAGACGGGATTCACACCAGCCTACACATACTTCAAAGGTTTGTGCGCATCCCGCGTGTCCGACAATCAAGGCCACTGGCTCCTCCTGATGCACCGCAAGACTTACCGAATTGACGAGATCAGCCCTAGCTCGTTGATAGTCTCCAGAGCCTCTTTCACATGCTCGGCGGTCTGGCCCGAATAGGGAAGAAACTCTGCGATTCTGAAGCCGTCGACAGGAAAGAGCTTCACGAACTTGGCCACATTCTCGCGGAAGAGCGTCTTGTTGAATGGCTTGCCATACATGCCTTGCGCGTCGACCATGTTACCCAGTATCCTGCCGCCTCGGGCTTCCACTCTCTTCCTCAGAGCCATGAAACCAGTTTGATTCCATCGGCTGGTAGAGTTGTACTCGAGAATGAATCGGATATCGCTTCTCACCACCATGAGGCCGCCGAAGACGAAGTTCTTCACGCCCTTATCGAGGAGATACTCGAAGTAGTCGTCCCAGGTGTAATTGGGGTATTGGGGGCATAGTGTTTGGTTGAAACAGATGGGGCCCTCCTTCACCGCCCAAGGGTAGGTCAGATCCTTGTAGAACTCTAGATGGCTAGAAGGGGAGGGGGTTGGGCGCAAGAAAGCGGCCGAGACGATGGTGCACAAGCACAGGTTGGCGTAGTTCCTCATGAGGTAAACTGGAGGGGGAACAACTGCAGGGCTTATTTCACGTGCGACATTCACAGCGAGACAGACGACTTTTAGTGCGGAAGCTGATGGAAGTCTATGAGGCAAAGACTTCCCAGTTGGAAAACCAAGCACTCCGCTAAAATACTTCAACGCCACGAGTTCGATTCAGGATAGGCCACCGAATTACGTCGACACTGGGGATGGCCACTGTCTGATAGAGTAGTACTGGATAACGGGCCTGTTGTTCACGAGTTGTGCCGGCCTGCTACGTCGCATTGTGCGTCGGCACGCACAAACTGGCGAGTATGCATTCGCATGGGCTTTATGCCGTTGAGTTCTGGAAATTCCAAACTCGGAAAGAATGTCCGACTCGGAGCCCGTATCACTCAGACAGTCCGAGTGATACGCCTGTCCAGCTACTACCATCAAACCAAGTATGCAGACGGCGACGTCTCTAGGATCCGCAGGCTCTAACGCAGTAAACTCAGAGACCACTCTCACAGTGAGAGAAAATTTCTCAAGCGATGGCTTCACTTCGCGTTTCTCATTGCGTATGTTGTATCACTTCCTGCGGCCGTTGAGTGTCGCCGTGGTGGAAAATTTCAAATCACACTTATTTCGCTTCTGATAACGACTGGACCGATTCGGCGCGATTCGGTTACCGTTGGCGTAACACGTTAGCATTCACAAGCCAGCGGGCACAACCCCTTGGGCCATCCATTCGGGGACGTTCGTGGGCGATATCCAATCAACTGAGTGCAGCAGCACAAAAAAAGAAATATTCTACGTGCAAAGGGTCCTCATAGCCCCTTGAATAATATCGCCACCTAGAGCTCAACTATATGTCATCCCATTCCAAGCCAAACTCGATTCCCGGCGCGTTCCATCAGTCGTCTATGTTTTAGCAGAGTACTGGTCGGCTTTGAGTTGCTAGTCGCCGCGAAGACCAGAGGGGCTGATCCAAGCAACCACACAACCTGTCGCCACTTTTAACGCAAGAAAGGTATAGGGTAGACACCCAGAGCTCCGGTGTTGGCTCGAGACAACACATACTCTCTCGTGCACTTCAATGCTTCCGCCAAAGGCCTTTCATCAAATCCTCGAAGCAGCTTCGAAGTTCCGCAAAGCTCCCAGGCTGCTGCGTCTCCGAGATGCCCTGCTAGCCTGAACGAGACAGAGGTCGCGGGTATCTCCTGAGCAAAGATCAGCTCACCGTTGCCAGTCATCCAAGGACCGACTAAGTCTGCGCGGCGGTCGATGACTCGGAGGAGCGCTTCGCTGTATTTCGCTCCAGTCTAGGGTGACTCTGTCGGTCACTAATTCTACTAAGCGTTTAGCGTGCTCGCTGTACTGCGCCGAAAGTGCGGTTGGATCGATCGAACGCTGGGAGCCGTGCCCGGAAGGTGTGCTGCTCGAGTTGGCCCATGCGTGGAGGGCACGGCGAGTGATCGATCTCTGCCGAGCTGTTTTGATACGCTCTGCTAGCTGTGATAATCGAGAAGACCCTCGAGCGAGGCTCTTCCATAATCTGAGGAAACGCATATGCCGAGGATGTCGAACAGAGAAGGACTATTCCCACCTAAAAAGGCAACGGAGAGACCGCTGATTCCTCCGCCCGGAGGATAGGTCCTTCCACCAGTTGAATGCCCTGAGTAGTTTGCTCCACTTCAGGATAAGCTCCTGACGATAGAGGGCTTTGCGTAGCCAGCGGAGCAGCTCGACATACCACTCTTTCCCCAACTCTAGTCGCCCTGGTGGCTCTATACCAGCGCTCGAAGTGTCTCATACGCTGCTTCTGTCGAACTTCATACGCGTGTTGCAAACACCTGCAGACCGATGTAGGCTCAACACAGATAATGCAAGGGTCCGCCAACCTGCGCTGCTCCCGATAGAAATCCGACCAGATAGTCAAACATCGACCAGCCAGCCGGCTGGCCCTTATCGCTTCCCAAGTACGGGATAACGCCACCGCTCGGGTCAATTGCAGCCAGGCGAGTAGGGCTCTTCTAGTGGGTTTCAAATGTGCCCTCTCGCGCAGAGTCTCCCTCGAGAGCTTCTGCTTGACGACATATCCAGCCCAAGCCGCTGCGACTTCCGCCAGTCTCTTACCAGTGAACCTCATACGAGAAAAACGATGAGCTCCTTTACCGCCCATCCCAGGCAGTCCATCAAACGCTCCAGCCCGCCTCACCTAGCCGTGATCGCAGTTTCCACCTCCCTCCACAGCTCTCTGATGTTCTCAAAACTACGTGTCCACCGACGCCAGGCCGTCGCAAGGAGGCGACCGTCGAGGGAATCGCCGCTACCAGCCCTGCAGAGCCTTCCCTGAGGAGACCGCAATTCGAAGTCGCATGTATGCCGATCGGTGGACCTTTTCTGCTACGCCCTTCTTGTATTCGACAGCCGATGACCATCCTTGAATGACCAACAGTCGCAGGTGAGCCCAATGAAATTCCCTCTGCGTCTGGGCTGCACGGCGACGGGCGACTTGTCGTTTGTACCAACGCCGCCAAGCATGGAGGCAGTCGAACCCAGCGCGGCGAGGCCAGGTAGAGTTCCACCGTTCAACAGTCTGCTGCTTTCGCCAACCTCTGAAAGGGTCGTCATGGGATTTGAACCGGGGTCAATGCATCTACAGGAAGGCCCTCTCTTGAGCACACGAAACTCTTCGTCCGGCGAGCTTGTCCAGGACTGTGACTGACCTCCATCTCCTGAGCGCCTTAGCCCGGACACCGGCGTCAATGAGGCTTTGCAGGCAGTCCACTGAACAGGATGAGGGGCTAGCCATGCAACGCATTGCTTCCTACAGTATGGGTCATGCGTCGTCGACGAAAGTTAGAGAACTCATCGTCACTTCCGCTGATTTTCCCCCACCCGCCCCAAGGTTTTTACGTAGGTACGTGAAGAGTCCTCACTAAGGGACTTACGTCAGGTTTCCTACTAAATAAGTCTCTGCGGTGGTGCAACATGCGATGTGGACACTGCAGCAGTGCCGCCTACCTTCCCGAGCGAAAGCCGTTGTCCTCCTCAGTAATCTCCAGTCCGCGAAGATGCTCTCAACAGCAGCCCTTCGCCTCGGGATAACCAAGCTAACACTAGCAGCTACGACCGACTGGGACCATCCCATCCAGCGTGTGAAGGGCTGTTGTAACGTCATTCGGTTGTGTAACTGCTGGGCAGCAGCAGAGCGCCTTCGCTGGGAGATTATGTTGACCCAAGCCTCGAAATGTGTTGCTGTATTTTTGCTGGCAGAATACCGTCCGTTGCGTAGAAAGAGGACCTGGGCCACTGAGTATGCACTCAATATCGAATTAAGCATCACACGCTCACTAATTCTCGTGAATTCCGCGTCTCTTTGCGGCGAGCAGTGAAAGCCCGCCAGCGGTGTAGGTTTGTCCTCAGGGTGGCATCAGCGAGGTTCGTGGTGCTGAGGTCGGGCGTGATAATGCGCATGAGCTTCAATCTGAGACTGCGATGGCGCTTCCAAAACGGAGTAGACCAACCTGGCCTGTCTCCGTCGGGCTGCAAGTCCTCGCCACGACGCGATCCTTCTGTTCATCACCCTCCGGATCAGCCTCCCTCCCTGCGACCGTCGAGTTGCTACTCGTTTCGTTCTCTCGGCCAAAGTGATCAGACATCTCCATAGCAGATGTGCTCGGTGATGTTGCCGAGCCCACCAGACCTTCACAATGCTAGCTACACTGATGGCTTTGGAGTGCCGCTCCCGCAAGGCCACAATGCATGAGCAGGAGTTCTGCAGCTGTTGACGACGACATGCTATGGTCAGCAGCAGCCGAAAGAACACTCGGAGGCGGAGGGATCGATCGGCCCAGAGGAGTGATGGGATGAACGACACCTGGAAGGGAGGAGAAGACTCTGTCTCTGGGCTCCGTCCCTTACACGCTCCGAGCCTCTTCGAAGCCACGCTCGAATAGCTTCTCTCCGGCCGCTTTCCCACTGTATTAAACTCTCTGCCCGACATGCTCTCTGATAGCTAGCCACATCTTTCCAACCCAGCAAGGCTCGTTCAAGCGTGCGCTTGATGGCACGGACTATCATTGGGTTAACACTGAAGGTCTCGAGAGACCTGGAAGAAGGGATCTCTCCGTGCTGTGGATCGTGTGTCTTATGCTACCAGTCACGGAAATATGATATAGCCTGACGTTGTCCTCCGCGACGATGCAGAGCCTCTGCACGACCTCGAAGGAGGCGGCGGTGCTGTACAAATCGTCGCCAGGCGGGCAACACTGCCGACCTAGTTACTCCTAGGATGTGGTCCTGATCGTGGATAATCGCTTCGAACGAGTCCGACGGTTACGTCGGATCCCCACAAAACGCCTGACTCGCGCCGTACGAGACTCCTCACTGAGGAGTCCACAGGGTGACGCTGCCGCACCGTCGGTGGGAGATTCACACGGAATCAGCTACGCTCGTTCCTCGGAGATCAGATTGTCTATGTGATGTCAGTACGAGTAGGGGATACTCAGAAACAAGTTCCGGAAATTTTGGTATTGATAAAAGACGAATTCACTTCAATCGAGAATTCAACTTGTGTCCTTAACCAAGACATTCGAACCCCAGGCACGTCATAAGGCTATAACTTCGTAGCGAAGCCAACTAGCACGCTCAAGAGCACCCCATCTTCTAGTATGAGGTGCTATTAACCGTTAACAATTAACGTGACCCTAGTCTCGTGTATAAATCTCTGAGGGTTGAGGATCATCATCGCTGAGGCAAATCAACGCTACAGAGTGTCCCCAACTGAGCACATCGGCAAGAGTCTAAGCCGGAACCAGCGTTGGACTATAAACTCACACATACTGATGACCCGCGCTTTCCTCACCCGGCCCGATATTCGTCTAAAGGCTTCCGCGACATCGGAGGTTCTCCTCTGCCAGGCCGTGAAGTAGATTCTAGTCAGTACGCAGGCCCCAGAGAGATTCGCCCGATTCGGCGCGCCCTTCACTCTCGCGGTCAGACGACGTCGATACCATCTCGTAGCCACCATTTGCCGCAGCCATACTTTCAGATGTCTTTCCATGACCGAACGAAGATGACAGCGCTCGACACGCCAAGCCCGAACCCTCCCTCGGATCTTCTTTGCGACAAGTTCTCGCCACTGATGGAGGACGATGGTAATGAGCAGGAGCTCCTGCGAACGGGAAGAGAGTGATTCATTGTGAAGATGTATTCGCACAGTGATACGCCATAATGACGAGTCGGGGATGGTCGAGGTGGCCATAGGGGGTGTTGTCGTAATAAGACTACGAGTTGTGCCAGGGCGAGCGATACGATGGAGCTACATACTCCCTGCTATCAGCCAACTGCTACTACGTGATTGCTGCACTCCTTGGATGAGTCATCTACCTAACTCACCCTTCTACAGGGGGGCTGAAAGATAACTCCTCGCCGATTAGTGCTTTCGAACAGTCTCCAATGAGGGCCTTGCGGTCACCAGAAGTCACAGGTTGCGGACTTGTGTTTCGGGCTCTGTCCTGTGACCAGCGGCCCACCTTAGTACAGTTTACTGTTTTCTCGACCCTTGAGTACCTGCTGTCGTGTTGCACGCGCGCACGCCATTGTTTGCGAGATTGTCTACTGCTAGGCTTAAGTGATTTACCATTGATCTGCTGATAAGTTATTGAGATTAACCTTTCTAATATCCTGTCTGGTGCTCCCTGGATTACAGTACCCATTGACGCGGCGAACACAACAGAAGTGTAAATTCGACGTACAATAAATTAGGAAAGCACTCAAACGTAATCACATAAGAATGCAGCCGCGCTCACAGCAGGTGACAAAAGACGACGCACGTTCAGGAAAGGGTCGCACTGGACGAACGGAAGCCTGAAGGAACGGCCATTAGGGGACTTCGAATGCTGTCAAAACCGTCACCGTTGGGGCCGGGCTCGAAGCCTTCCGCCTCGGTGGGAGCTCCCCCACAGACGAGGATCGTCTTGAGATCGGTGACACTCCCGGGGCGTGGGCGAAGGTACCGACATAGGGACTGTGTTTGTCCAGCAGAGGAGCCTGATGTGAGCAGATATGATCAACTCCATTCCAGCGCAACTGTGTTGCCCGAAAATTCCGTATGGCAACTCTGTAGCCCGGCTCAATGGATTGACTGTCGTTCTAACTACAAAGCCGAAATCAGTCGCGCTCTTCAACCACTCTTACAAATTTGCATATTCCCAGTAAAAGTACTATAGCGCGCTGTATCAAAAATCGTGGATCCTCAGCAAGATTCCTGCTGACTGCTTCATCGATATGTGTGAGTTAATACCCCAACGCCGGTTCCGGCTTAGACTCTTGCCGATGTGCTCAGTTGGAGACACTCTGTAGCGTTGACATGAAGTGCATTCAGACAGAATGTCAAGAAGCTTTCCTCAGGGGCTTCCTTTCCTGCTGGCAGGATCCGCTTACACCTCGCTTTATCGATATGAAGTTAATATTACCGACAGATAAGTACGACACTAAGAATGAGTCGACATATCGATTCATTTTTACAGCTTTTCGACGATTTTGATTGGGGCACTCTGCGTCAACTTATCCAATCATCACTGATGGTGATGAATGATCACAAGCCGACGGGTACGTCTCTTACACTATGAATCTCATGCCGCTGAGCCCACACCCAAGTCTTGTCTCGGCTCCCCTCATCGTCGTCCATCGCGGCCAAGAACTCCTCATAGTCGATCACACCGTTGGCGTTGATAGATCAACTCAACTTGGAGGATCAGAAGGGAAAAACAAAACAATAAACTATATTCTCAGCATTCTAGTAGCACTGCTATGGATAAGCTTAAGGGACAGACATTTGTGTCATACTGCACAATCATGCCCCCCTTGAGAATAAACAATTCTCAATCCAAACAATAGTAGCTGATTAACACAGTACATACTTCTCTCGGCTTAAATCAATCTTCTCCTCAGGGTAAGCCGGGTCATCCCATTTTATAGATACATGTCCGCTTTTCCACTCCTTACTGACGATCCCAGGGTACTCCATCGTCCTATAGGTATTCTTCTTAATCCGAGTCTTGATGAAGACTTGGACTTTCATACCAACTCGATTAGGCAGATCAGTCGACTCTACATTTATAGAGGATAACCGTCGATGCTCCAAGTCTACAGCATCATATAAATGGCAATACTCCAGAGGGAGTAGATTGTAAGCATTTTCACGAGTAACTCGACCGCCAGGGTATACAACTTCATAAGTGTGTTCACCACAGATGGACCATATATGGCATAGTCGAAATGGATGTGCTAACTTCTTGCTAGGGAAATAGGCAAGAACAGGTTGACCAACTCTATACTCTATCGCTCTCTTAGCGGACTTCGCTTTACCGTTGATAGCCTTCAAGACCGCTTCCTTGAGTAGTCGCCAGTGCAATGTGAAGAAGGTAGACCGGATAACAGAAACCGATTTACCAGGGTTAAAACTCGCTTCCGCAGAATAACTCAGATGGCCGAGCGCCGGATCGGTTGCACGATCATATCCATAGGCCAGCTGGTCAGGGGTAACCGGGGTAGGAACACCATCCAAACCATAGCAAAACTGAGTAACCGGGCGCCCGTTGAGCATGGATGTGCACTTCATAATGAGCATCTCCAGCTCACCATCAGGAAGAGCTACATCTCCAGTAACATGGCGCAGCAGCGCACGAAGCCGTCTGGCACCAAGGTGATGTATTTTTTCACCTTTCCCACTCTCCCAAGGGGAACGGGTAGAAATATATTCTATCCGCGACCCGAGCTGCTGTTGACATTTGTCAGCAAAGCGAGTGGACATAAAATACTGTGCCCGATCCAGTATGAGCAGGCGTAATCCGCCCCGCAATAACTGGATATACCTCAGTGCTTGACGGATAGCTTCATGATTTTCTGCCGGTAGCAATCGCCACGTAGTATGAGATGTCAACAGACATGTACAGCTCAATATCTTACGCTTATCACCAATAGAAAAAACGTCGACGAAGGCCTTCCAATATGCTGGGTAAGATGATAAATTCGCATCCGATAGCTGCCCAGACCAACCCACAGAAGGCGGTAATGACCAGGCGCGTCTTGCTCTGGCTATCTGACAGACCATGCATTGCTTACATAATCGGCGTGCATCAGCCAATAACGCGGGCAGATGCAAATCGACTATAGCAGCGGCAGTAACATCTGGACCAGCATGACCACTCTGACGATGTCCAGTTCGTAGGATACACTTCCTGAATACCGTACTGGATTTCGGCACAATCGGCTTGTAAATGATGCATCCGTCCGGAGCGCCTGTCCGAAATACCAGAGCTTCAACGCCTCCTTGTACTTGACGAAAGATAGGCCCACACGGAGGTAAAGAAGGAGTCTCTAGGAGACTAGTTTGCTGTGGATCAGATAATTGGCTACTTCTGGATGCCAACCAGAGGGCCGATGAGAAGTCAATGGGCTCCAACTTAACCGAATCAAGGGCAGACTGTCCAGCAGAATTAGCTTTCAGTAGATGAATGATCCATTTCATCCAGTGAATGGTCTGTAGAGCCGAGTATAAATCATAGGACTTGGCAGCAACCCTTTCGATAGTGGATGTCGGACACTGTTGATGTACTTCATCTAGACGTAGTAACCTATCATTTTCCAAGATGTCCAGATCTTCAGCCAGGGAAACTCCTCTTTGCATCGCTACCAACGCCAGATTCGGGACCTCAGCTGGATCAGTCATATCAAGACGATTAACAACATCAGCATCAGGGGATTGTTCTTTACCAGTGCCATTGGCCTTCTGCTGGTCAGCAAGGACTTCACCCAAGGATACGGACAACCCGATGACTGGGCGATCAAGAAGTCGAGACAGAGAATCTGAAACAGCATTCTGCTCCCCTGCTAAATGAACCACTTTAACTGAAGCGAACTTCGATGACCGAATAACTTGCAGCTCATCATGGGCACATGCAATCAGTCTACTCAAAGCTTTGCGCTCAACGGAACGACTGTGGGCCATGATCTCAGCCTGCTGGATACCATTGGACCATGCTACACTGGGTTGGTTATCACAGTAGACCGTGATGTCCCACTTCGCAGCATCTTGGGAGCCGTGAGTACACAAAATAGAGGACCGGTAAGCCACCAAATCAGCCATGGCTTGAAGTGAACGGACAAGGGAGATCATTTCCCTCCGATTGGAGTGGTACCGTCGCTGCACTTGGGATTTCCACTTCCACGCACTTTGCCAAAGAATAGTCTCACCGTTATCCGCCTCGATACTGAAGGCTCCGCCATTTTCACTGGCATCCGAAAAGATAGATATATAAACTCTTTCACCTGGAGCTCGTACAGGACTCTTATGGCGACAGACGGACTGCCGCGAACTTACTTCACGGATCCAATTGATAATAGTATCATATGCTGCATGCTGCCTCAGAGAAAAGAACTTGGGGTCGCACTCGTCATCCCATCCACAAGAGCTAAACTTCGAACCTATCAAGGCTCTGAGGCAATCAGCTAGAAGTCTTTCTTCAGCATGTACTTGAAGAGCATCAAACCCTAATGCTCCAGCAACTTGAAAGTAGAATCTCTTTGTGAAAGTACAATTCGGGTCAGCATCTACTTTTTGGAGAAAGGACTTCACCGGGGCCATCCTCTTGTCTCGACCACACGAGGCCACAAGAAATTTACCCTCAAAAGAGAAAGCGACTCCAAGCAGTGTCAACTGCGAGGATGGCGATAGAGTTATACCACTCTCTAGCAGCTTCTCATGCAACTCCTTGCGCAATTCATGCTGGACTATCACTTTAAACTTCTTCTGTTGGACGTCGAAACCGCAGTTCTGACCAAGAGATATCGTAACCCGAACCGTGGAAAGAGTCGATTCCAAATAGCCAGCTGCAGCAACATCATCGAGGAAGACGGCGAGGATAACTTCTTGAGAGAGAATGACGTTCTCGCGAGTAACAAGAATGATATCCCCGTAAGTGGAGTCTAGTCCGCAAGGACCACATGATATTCCAAAACACATTCTATCACTTGTAAAGATCCCACAACCAGTTTCCAGCTTCAGCGGGCCATCATCGGATAGTACTCTGACTCGATAAAATGCTTGTTTAGCATCGAGCGAAAATAGTACGGGGTAGCCTGATAATCGCACCACTGCGAGAAACTGCCATAAAGTGGGCACCTTATTAGAGGCCCGAGGAAGAGCTCGGTTCAGCTCTCTGAAATCAACGACCAAGCGAGGACGCCTTACGCCATTCGGGTCGGTGATGAGGAAAACTTGGGCGGGCGGAAGTGATCGGGAGGAACTATCAGTAGGCTTCCACCACCTCAACTTAACGTAGTCGCTAACTGCATTATCATAAATCTGGCGTTCATCAGGAAGGGAAGACGGGAGTACAATGATACTGCATATCTAGTACCAGTAGGAACCTTCGAAGGGTTAATCGAGGGGCAACCGCAGCTCAAATGCGTAGCTCTGCTGGGGAATATCCGCGAGCTCGCCCTTTTTCAGCAAGCGTAAGCGACGCTGATAATCTAGTGCATAGCGTACTGGAGACCAGCCAGATTCCACAATATTGGAGAGACATTTTTCCACAGTGTCACTTTCTTGCTGGGTAAGATTAACAGAGATAGATGCCTCACCATCACATGCAGAGGGCTCCAAGGGGATTTCAACGACTTGGCTAACGACGTCGTTGGAGATGGCCGAAGGAGTTAGTAGGTCTTGTGAGAAGACGCAGTGACCGTCTATGTAAGCTTCCGATGTACCACATAGACATAAATCAAGTAAAATCGATTGATTGTCGGCCTAAAGAGAACAACAGCGTCGGACCCATAGCACTTCAATTTGCGCACTTGAAGAACGCACAGAGTGATAGGAACATCACACCGAACAACATCACCATGCACGCTTAGGATATCAATGTAGCACGGAACAACATAATTGATGGTGGCCTTGGAGGAGTCGGCAAGCTCGATTTCGGCTGGATATGGTAGGTGTTGCTTTCGGAAGGGGAGGCTTTCCACACTTCTAACAAGCAAGTAACTTCTACCCGCAGCAGAATCCACAAGGAAGCTAGCTTTCAGCTCCGATTTTTGATTCAGTAGAGCGAACATAGCCGTGAAGAAGTATCTCAGAAGGAACAGAAGAAGTCGCTGCTCTGAATGGTTCATCAGGCCAAAGACATGTTTCCTGGCCATCCTTGCAAACCAACCGAACTAGATCATTAGTATTCGCAGAGTCAGCGGTGGCCGAAGCATTAGTCGATGTAGGCCTCAAAGGTTCTCGAAATATCCAAGTCCTGAAGATGGATGAATCAAGGCCAGCTATCCGAGCATCACCATCAGCAGCATTAGTAAAACCAGCAAAGAAGATGGGGTTACCACGACGACTGGTTGCCTTGTAAAGTCCATTAGCACCAAGAGCCTTGACCTTATCGAGAGACCTGCACCCTTTACCACATAAACCCCAGACGCGGGCATACTTCTTCGCCCAGTCGGATAGTGACTGAACATCTCTATCGACGATCTGTCTGATCAAATCAGGCCTCAGGTTAGTCGCTGATCTGGCTGATGATGGATTTTTCGACCACAGAAGCATCTCTCATAGTACGGCAGGTCTGTCGTATAATACCAACGATCGAGCGACTAGCAAATTTGCCTACACGTTCGAAGGGAAGAATGAGTTCCCAATCTTGGGACTCCAGCTCTGAGTCGTTATTGACAGGCATATAACCTTTAATCTTATCAATAACTCTCACTCGGATATCACTTGGCAACTTGCTCATGATCTTGTCAACCAATCTCCGGCGTTCAGAGGAGTCCCCTTTAAAGACATCCATATACAAGTGGTAAATAGTACTCGAATGCCGAAGGAACTCATCGGTTCGCTGAACACCACCAAACTTGAGCTTGGTCAGCTTGTCGTCATAGTTGGTCTTGAGCATATCGCGTTGGGCAAATTGAGCAAGAAGTTCCTGCCTTATTGTCAGCCATTGGTACCCAGAGGACTCCAGCAATCTCGTTGGCAGCATCCACGACATCCAAACAGTCGCCAAAACTCTCAATCAACTTATTATAACATAGTATGCGAGTAGTCGCATAAGGAGAGTAACCTTGGCCAGGAAGTATCTTACCAGCACCAATTTCGACCATGAGGCCTTCTAGCATAGAGAAATGACTTTTCAATCTATACGAAGCCACTAGCTTAGGAACCGTAAGCTTACTAACTTCTATGGGTCTACATGGAGGGGGATTACGTACACGCTCTTGGGCTTCTTGTGGCATAGCTGGTGAACCATCAGTATCCTGGACAGGGAACTTCACATCGCGGAGCATACGGGGAGAGGACTCTTGAGGATTAGGGGGTGCAATAGCATCTTTAGCCTTATCGGGAACTGAGTTAACATTATCCTCTTCTACCGGACCATTAAAGAAGGGTAATCCATCAAAGCTCTCGGCGTCTTCATCTTCATCGTCATTGGCAAAGAAAGACTCAGCCTCAGTCACTGCTCTTTGGCGTATTGTCTTATCAACCACCAAGTCGAGATGAGTACATCTCTCAATAGCATCAGCTAAGGCCTTGCAAATCTGATTCTCGCTTCTGCAATTCTTCTTCGGCTTCAACGGAATCGGGATCTTCTTCCCTCACTATCAGAGTATTAAGTTGTTCTCGTAGACGGTTAAGTTGGCCTTGTAGACGCCCACGGTAGGAGCGAGCCTTCTTTCGCTCCGAGAGCACCGACTCCAAATTAGTCCATGTTGAGGATGGGGTTCTAGCGGGCTCAGTTACAGCTTTTACAGGTGTCGCCATGATAGATCAACTCAACTTGGAGGATCAGAAGGGAAAAACAAAACAATAAACTATATTCTCAGCATTCTAGTAGCACTGCTATGGATAAGCTTAAGGGACAGACATTTGTGTCATACTGCACAATCACGTCTTTGTCGAACTTGGCCAGGAGGTCGGCAACTTCGGCATCAAGATCGTCGCCAGTGGATGGGCTGTGCGAGAGGATGGTCCTGTAGAATAAAAGATACGGAGGCACGAGAGATTGAAAATCTTAAATTTTTATGAGAAGAATCTGTTCATTAAGTCGCCCTGGCCACGATTGCCGGAGAGCACCTTCCAACTCGACCAGCGTTCCCCCAACATCTCCCGGCCGGTCCGGCCGGACCAGCCTGGTCTGCCGTCTCGTGAGTTCAGTGAGAGAGCAGTTACCAACTCACAGTTGGCAACTGTTACTCATTATGCGCCGATCGTCTTGTGCATTCGTGCAAAGCTAATACTCCAGCCCTCCCAATAGAAAGACCTTACACACCATCCCGCCTTGCGTTGACTATGCTCAACAACGGAGAAGCAACACCCTCGTCTTCCCCTGTCGGTTGGAGAGCACGAATCGTCTTCGAAGAGGCCTACTTGAGCTCGTCTTCCGAAATCGTGCCGTTGCCGTCGATGTCAAATCTTCCGAAAATTTCCCGCATTCTGTCTCGGAACATTTCAGACCGCATGTGAACGGCCGCAGCTAAAAATTGTGAATATTCAACCTCAAAATCATCCTCATCGTCCATGATCTGAAATGCCACCGCTGGGAATAGATCTCACGACCTTCAGAGTGCAAACTGACGTACCTGCCCTTTTTTTCCGCTAGCTACGCTTTTTCCCAGCATCCGAAAAACCGATTGCATGTCCTTCCTGTCCGTTGGAGCAATGACTCTGAGGAGCTCCGAGAACTGTATCACACCATCATGGTCGACATCGATCTTCACGAAGGTTTTTTCCAAATCATGAACCTGCGGAAAAATACGAGTGGACTCTAGAAATTGTGTGGAGGAATTGTTTGGTTTACGTTGGTAGGAATACCGTTAAAGTCTTGCGGTTCGTTGCCTTGGCGAAAGATTGTCATATCACATCTCTCTCCCGTCTCCATTCGGATGAATGGTTTTGGGCCGTGAATAGTGAAAATCATTTGGAGAAAGCGCTTGCGCATATGCGCCGTCCACTCGGTGGCCATCGCGGTGGACTGCATTCGATCATGTTATTTATCTGTGGTGCACGCAGATTTTTGGGATGCACGCAGACCTTTGATAGCACACGGGCTAAGATCTCCAGATTTTTAGAAAACGGCTCTCAAGATTTCAACTGATAGCAGCGAAATAGAAAAAAGAAGGGGGGCGAGAGAAATTCTCTCAAAGAATCAGGTCGGCGCTAGTAGCGCCGCGCTACCGAAGTACTCGAGAGTCGCGATGACTCTAACTGAGAGAAAGCCTTGGCAAACTCAATTACACTCACTAACGTTCATAGTAAGGGTTTCTTGTAAACACAATGCGGCCTGCCAGAGCATAAAAATGTAGAATATTGATGATAGGTGATTAACATGATCAGCATCGGCCTCTGAAGCAGTACTTAACATTGATGTGTGTTTCGGTCACTGGATAAGAATCAGCTGCCTAACCTGCGGTGTTTTGGACCAACAGGATATGTCCCAAGCGAAGTATGAATCTTTCCTTCACCGTCCACCGTCATCCTTAAAGTCTTCAGAGTGATGTTCTCAATAACTACCCAACCATTCTGGCAAAATGGTCCTGCCATTGCTACGAAGAGCTTCATTACCATATCCAGGCAGGCGCACGCGCTCGACCAACTGTGTAACCCTCATGTTTGCCCCGGAGCGACGGAAGTCCTCCACAATCCTGTAAGCCGCTAGAATCAACTCAGACTCAGAGTTGCCTTTCGGAATGGCGGCGATGCTTGAGAAGCATCGGTCTGCGTCTGGCATCTCGGACTGCGAGAGCTCACTCATGCTGCCCAGCGCGACTTCATTCTCCATCATTGCCCACATGATCTGTTCCAGCTCCTCGGCTGACTTGTAGTTCTTGAAGGACTCGGCTTTCTAAGAACGTGATCCGCTGCCCGCCGATTCAGAAAACGGCATTCTCTGATCGTAGATGTTGGTGGCAATATGAACCGCCCTCAGTCCGGAGCCCGGGCCCCAGAGACGTTCGTCTCATCGTTGGCAGATCCACTAGTGACGAATTCAGAGTCGTCGAGACATTGCGGGCAACTTCCCGGAGAAAAGATTCTGTTGTCCTCGTTGTCATGGAAGTTGTCGACGTAGCGTCCGGGCCCAGCAAGCTCGCCATCCTCCGGTAGTCAACTTGACCGGCTTGACCAGGTCAAGCGGATCTTACTGGGTCCATTCCGAAGTCCCCAACCTCCCAACAAGAGATGCTGATGTCATATGCAATCATATCACCATGATATGACTGCCCCTTGGAGCGGTGCCATCATAGTAGCGTAAGACCAGCTTAATGTCCAGAGAGTTTGCGTTGGGGCATCAGGATAAAAGGCGGTTACGGGAAAAGAATTCTACCAAAACTAGGTCGCAAAATGATCGACCCATGATTAGATTATTACGACTGCCGAATTCTCAGGGCCCCGACTCCGTGGCATGCACTACATGCCATGCACGCAATTTTTGCAAAGGTTCAAGTTCCAGCGAGGGGAAGAGGCGTGGAGCTCGTAAGGTAGTGGGCGTGAGAGTTCGGGCGAGAGCAGACGCACGAGCTGCTAGGGGTTGTGAACTTGGTTCGACTTTTCCTTCATCCCCGTCTCCTATTTGTGAATGCCGATGACTTTCTTTTTCATCGCAATTCGAGAGTTGTTATAATCGAACCCACAACCTTCCGGTTACCCACTTCTCGCGAAGTCAGCCCCGACGCCACCATATTCAACGCTGCTTTTCTCAATGAATTAGCCACCGCATACCGCCGCATACTCTCCAGCACATCCCAAGGAAGGACCTCGGCGGCTGAGAAAGAGAGAAAAGAGTTTACGAATGTTGGAAGCTCAACGTCGAAGACCATTCGAGATTGAAAAGGAGATTTCGGAGAGTTTCCGAGGGAATGATAGCGAGTCACAATTTCCACTGGGTTTTGTCGTCATTTCTCCCGTACCGGGAATCCCGTGGAGAAAAAAATCTTCGACACGACTGGCGTCTCACCGCCGTCATTTTCTTCCCCCTCCCTCCGTTTCTCGTTGTGCAGCATGTCCGCGAGCCATTGGTCGTCCAAGGCTTGTCGAGCGCTGAAACGCTCCGACGGCAGCACTTGCAAGCACCCTCGCAGAAAACACTTCGCAGCTTCCGAGAGGTGGTTGAACCGGTCGCCGCTGAGATATCTGCCGACGCCCAAATCGATCACGTGATCGATTTCACCCCGACCCACTTTCCCGTGCTCCTCTGGCGGCGAATCTTCCTCATCTCTCGGAGTACATCACCAACATTGGGCGACTCGAAAGGCATCTTTCCGGTGAGGAGGAGGTGGCAAATAACACCGACGCCCCAAATGTCGCACTTCGCAGATACCGCCGTTGATCTAGGGAAGCCAAAAATATGAAAACGGAAGGGCCGTTGGTCAAGACATTTGATCAAGGTCGACTACTCGCCGATGCAAGTACTAACAGGATTGGTGGGAAATTTGATCGTCGATTGAACATGCCAGACGCGGTCGAAGCATCACAAGAGCTGCAGTCCCCCCAACAGGCGGGCCGCGAGACTAAGGCGACGACGGAATCGAACCCACGACCTTTCAAATGCCAGCTCACCCGCTGCCCCGTTGCTCTGCAGCGGCTTCCGAGATTCCCATTCGATCTCCAAGCACTCCGGGGCCATATAGGACAACGTGCCTCCCTGAAGAGGGTAATCCAATCACCCGGGTTCGATCCCTGGGAGAGGCATTACTCCTAATGATTTACTGGAACCGATCCGTCGCGCCAGGCCAAAGTCGAAGAGTTTCAGGCGGCGATCGGGACAGTCATACACGTGTCGTGAATCTGAAAGCCAGAAGAAATTGCAAGTGAATCGAGATAGAGATCGAGATCCCGGTTCGATCCCCGGTAGCGTCATTTTTACTCGTCATCAAGACTTCCCTCACCTGTGATGACCGGGCAGCCGCAAGTGAACATGAAGTGACTTGGTTTGATATCTCGATGGACCTGATAAAAATGCCATCCCGTGAGATCGAACCCGGGACCTTTCGATTACGATGTTTGACGTATGAAGGTAGTTGATCGCGTAGAGAACCTGAGCGATGATATCAGCAACCTCCGGTTCTGAGAAATAGCCACCAGAATTGAACCTGAGACAGAAATTACACAGAAATACTCCCACTGGGATTCGAACCGCCGACCTCTGATAAATCATCTCATGCAGATCAGGGCCCCGACAAAGCTCCATAACCAGATGCACCTGCGAACCGAAAGGTCCCCGGTTCGATCCCAGGGAAGCTCACCATAGTCGGTGCTTCAAATACGTAGGCCAATCGGCAGATATTAGGATGGTCGACCGATAAGAAAATCTCAACCTCATTTAATAAATTCTTCTCTTGCCACGCCGTCAAGTCCCTCTTCGATAACGACTTCAACGCGAACCTGATCTTCACACACAAAATGAGCAACAAAAACGTCGGGAAGGTCAAGTTCCTCCCGGAAGAATAATCTTCATTAGGATGACGAAGATTGAATCTTCCAAACACACGAAGTGAGATCCGCAAATCTTCAAGATTCGCAGACATAATGGGCGGAGCGACGCAAAAACGAGAGGGTGTTCGATCGGTATTCGGCAGGTCGGGTACCTTACTCTTCTCCAGTTCGTTTGTGTATAACTCTTCTCACCGTCGCTGTAGCCCCATGACCCAACACCTGCAATAGTCTAAACGTTACGTTCCACGTTTCTCTTTCAGGAGGCCCCCGGATCGATCCCTCCTCCTTACATCTTGCGTAACCACAAACACTTGTGATAAAGGGCAAGTCATCAACCTCGATAATGAAGAGCTCGCCAAGCGCTCAACCCTCCTATTCGAAACTGAATAAAAATACCGTCAAAATTACACCACTTCAAAAGCACTCTTCATTTCAACTCGTCCCCGAGCACTCCTACAAATGTCCAAATTGGTCAAAGATCACAACAACCCACAACGAACCCTCAAGTCCTCATCATCCTCACACAAGTATTCGACACCTTCGGAGGGCCGTTTGGGATGTAGTTCCCTCACACATTAACCCCCATCTTTTTGCTCCGTTTTCTTCTTTAATCACAGCAAGGAACGAAAAAAACCCACTCGGTTCAGCCCCACCCCGAGCGAGTTTACATTTCCTTTCCGAACGCCGTTGTGATCCCAGATTAGTCTCGTCATCATCACCGATAGACAAACTCATCGCTCTGAAAACATCACGCTTCAACCAAAGATTCCAAAATATTACTATCGATGTATTACTATCAGCCATCGCAACCCACATGGGAGCGACACCAATTTTTATCGCGAATAAACGATTCCTCGAATTTTTCACAAGAGTATCTTTTCTACTCGAGTACTGCCAGAGTCGAGCTAAGATACCCCTGCCAACCTTCTTCTCATCTGATTGTCGCCTCTCAGCTCTTCCGCGTCCAACGTAGCTCGCCTTATCATCAAGAAAATTTACCAGCTCCCCGAGGTCCTCGGAAATAAAAATCGATCAACTGATCGATTTTATCGATCAAGGAAAAGGAAACTAGAACGCCTGCAGCGGGTCGTTCAAGATGACTAGCGGACTGAATACCCTAACATGAAGGTCCCCGGTTCGATCCCCGGCAGCTCCATTTAATAAATAAACTCAATACACTCTCACTGAATGAAAATGTGCAGATTTTTTCGCTTCGCTCCGCTCATTAACTGACCGGTATGAGTTGAAGGTCATCGGGAAGAGGCGGATCGCTTTCGAAGATTCCCTGCCGAATGACCTGGCAGCATGTCGTTTAGGAAATGCAAGCGTGAGCAAGATTGCAAGATCACCTTCTGTAAATTAGGGTTCTCGATCGCGGCTTGACAACGCTCTTTGTCATTCAGTTGCTTATTAACCTGCTCCTCCTGATCGTGCGTCCCTAAAGGTTCACTCGTAACCGAAAGGTCCCCGGTTCGATCCCCGGGAGAGACACTTTAAAAACACTAAATTATGGAAATTCCCAATATTCTTCAAAAAAAATCACCAAAAATTTCGACAGCGGAGTTCGGCCAAGATATGCTAAACATCAACTCCTCCCTGCAAGCCCACATTTTACTTTAATTTAAATACGAGAAATCCGCAAAAAATCGAAATGACAATTTCCTTCGCGGAGCGCACGAGACGATCTTCTAATCTCTTCACCAAAATTCCCTCAGACTAGGGCGAACAACGGGCGGTCAAGAATGAACCATCAAAACACACGTCGGCCGAATTGATCAGCAATTTCGCGGCGCGCGAAATCCTCCGAGCCTCTCGATTTCTCGATAGCAACAGCAGCTTCCCCAAAGATTTGCGAAAAGTTGGTATACGATAATTTCGTGGCGCGCGAATTATTCCCAACAGTACCTTCCTTAATATTAACATTAATCTTAATATCTCCGTTAGCCCCGCAAACGCACTTTTGCAGCTTCGTGCGGATGGTCAAACCAATCAGAGTAGCAACGGAACATGTGGGTATCTAAATCGATCACCTGATCGATTTGCCGCTAGACATCATAATAGTGTTACCGTTGGCGTGAATTCTACATCAATTTTCGTGATGCCATCAATCCCCTTGCTGACACGTATCTGCCAAAATGCTTATCGAACAAAAAAATATCAATACCAAACTTTCCACGACAACCCCCGAAATATTTCGAGAAAGGTGCCAAAAAGTTGATAATTATGAGGAAAAATTTTTCTAGAGGACAGATTTTACAAAAAATCTGACTCAACGGTTCAGAAAAGTTGGTATGGGTTTAGCTCAATTCTATACCAATTTTTTCCGAAATTTCGATGAGCATGCACCAGCGCCATGAAGATACACTTGGCAAATTCACGACATACGATTAACAGAATTCCCTACTTGACGAATGGACAGAAATTCAACGGAAAAATTTTCTGCAATTTTTCATTCGACTCGGCGTTTTGACCTCATACCACAATTTACGCAATTTTCCCTCCGTGTAAAATCTTGATTTACCCAATTGCTCCACCAAGAATTTTTAACGTAAATTCACGAGAAAATTTTCAGGAAAAATTGTAAAACTCCCAAGGCGTATACGACCCCAGCTAGTCCGAAATGACGACAAGGTTAAAGGGGATGACAAAAAATATTTTTACGATTTTTTATTTTTCCAAAAATTCTGCAAAAAAGTTTTTTTCCGATATGACCTGTTCGGCCGTAACCACTCTCAGCTGCTCCAATGACAGGGTCGGATGCTCGGGATCTCGAAGACCGCGGATGATCTCAAAGACCTGAGACAAATATGGAATGATACTTTGAAGGGATTTGCTGACTAATAGATGCTTCAACCGACTATGAGTCAACAAACTGTCAGCCCATGGCTTATGAATATTATGAACGTGGAGCATTCGGTTCTGAAACCGATTAATCCGTTTTTTGACATTAACTGATGACGAAGATCCTCAGAATTTGGTCGTTGTGAGTCACTCAGTACAACGACGGCCATCCTGCATGATCTATAACTAGGAAGCTGTTGCCCAGGGCGTTCGTCGCTAAGGGAGCCTTATAGTGAGTACTTAGTCGGGTACTAAAATTGCGGCTAAGGGGCAAGGGCTGTTCTGCCGATTAATAACTGATTTCTGAGACGCAAGTCCTCGTAGATCGTCATCAGTCTCATAAGTTCCCTACAGGCCCGAAGACGTCTAAGTCATACTCCAAAAAAATTCAACAACCACGACAAACGTCTTATATATACCTTTCTCAAAAACAGCTGAAGGGATTTATTTTTTCAGTCAACACGGAATTATACCCGTCTGAGATGGTAGATGAAAGGAGTTGCAAATGAAACGCTTACTCAGCCACCCGGAAGCACAGCACTACGGCGGTTCGGAAATCAGAAGTTTCCGTCGTGAGTTACATTGCCAAATGGAAGCGATTACCATTTTTCAATGGTATTCGTTAGCCTCTCCTCGCGAGAAGCGTTTCCGGTAAATTATGGTATTATGAAAAAACCTTGTTAATTCGGTTTTGTACTTTGAAGTGGGATTTGAACTCTGACCCTCGAAAAAAATTTCAATTTTTTTCGAATTTTAAGGCGGGAAATTTCTGTATCATTTCTTTCGGCAATGAGCTTGGCCAGGTTAATGAGAAATTATCATGTAAATCGACTCAGTTTCAATTCTTATATATTTATTTTATTATTAATTTGTCAAATTTGAAATTTTTTTGGCCGCCCTTGAATTTCGATTTCCGTTGGCTGCCGTACTTAAACTGATAGCGTTGGCCAAAGGAAAAAGTTGGAAAAACGAGACAAAGATTCCGCGGTTCATTAATTACGATCGATTACCCGCATGACAAGTTGACCTGAAACGTATCTTGCACGCTTCAACCTAAGATACGTTCCGTTCGCGTTAATGGAGGGAAAA
>JABANP010000587.1:0-30728 GCA_013115135.1 Perkinsus olseni
AACCATCCCAGACGCTAAGGGGCGCTGAGCGTCCACCTATTGTATGTCCCTTTCAAGAAAGAGCTTCCTCTGCACTTCAAGTTCGCCGAGGGCAGCCTTAGATTTCTCTGACACTTGTCGAATCTTCTTTGTAGACTACAGTCGTCCAAATAATTCGGAATACCTTCTGGTATCCCTATACACTTCGCTTCGTAACTCGTTCCAGTTGGAACCAGCTGGGAGAAAAAACACGATATTCCAAAATTATTTCGAGGACTGTACAAGTTGTAGCAACGTCAATACTGTACCGACTGACTAGTGAAAGACGCTCCCTGTTTCAAGCAGGTACAAAGGCAATCGCAATGCTTCCACCACTCACCGGGAAATATACGACCCAAGCACCCATCTTTTCGCAGTCTCCAATCAGTAGAGATTAAGGTCCACTGGTAGAGCTCCGTTAACGACTCGTTCGGCTCTATGGTGAGCAATTTCGTCCGCTGAAGCGTCCGCGTTGTGAGCCATCGTCCCGGGCATTTGACCGATTGACGCTCTCTCTATTCTAAGAGGAAGCGCGCGTTAATTGGGCAACTGCCAAAGCAATGATTTGAAATCCGACTGGACTCACCGCATGAGTCCATTGTCCGCATGACGTTCATGCGTACACCACGTAGTGTTTAAATTTCTTCATAGGAAGCCGTCTTGTCTAAATGCCCAGCGCCTCTTTCATGCTTCTTCTTGCTTCGTTCCATCCTGCATGGTGATCCTTCCTACAAGCTCAGTCATCGCGACGCGTGGACCCGTCTCCTTTTATTTGATCATCATAAAGTAGTGCTTCTCATTATTTTGAATCAGACCATTCTGCCTCTCGCTCTTTCGTGTGCTAGAGGACCTTCAGTGGAGGGTCGCCACATTCCTGGGGAAGATTTTCAGTTGGACTCCCCGTGTCTTGATGGCACAGTCTGTGTTCCCGAAGTCACTGATGCATTGGCGGAGCTGAAGTGCAATGCACTTAGGGCATCGCAATTGACTAAACGCTGACTGCCACGTTCCTCCGCTTGCTTCTTGTGTCGTGCATTTGCAACTTGAGGCAACATAGTCGGCCGACCTGTTCCGATTAACGCACGCCGTTCTTCGAGATATCTTCGAAGCTCGAAGCATATTCGACTTCATATCGCTCATGTAGCTTCGCCAGACGGCACGTGATCGAAAATACACGTTAAGCAACAGAACGTGAATACCAAGCGTTAGTTATGAACAACTTGACTGGTACCGTGCACCATCCAGATTCCGTCACTACGGAAGTTGTTGACTTCCATGAGAGTTGCTTCGGTCCTGCTGCGGTATCTACTTTACCCTCAAGTTTATCACTCAGAACCTTCGTGTACTTTGACGGCAACGAGTGATCAGTTGTCTTACTCCCGTCATAACCGCTAGCCTAGATCGGAGTGCTCGAAAAAGGTTATAATCTCCGGGAGATTACCTGCCCACTCTAGCCTACACCGCAACTCCAGGCACCGACGCAACACCACATCAGCTTCGAAACACGAGCTACTTAATTCAACGATATTCTTCTTTAACGAAGTCGGCATAACCAAACACATGTGATGGCGCGCTAAGCGATATCGGAACCTCCTCATCCGCTGACGCTTGGACTCCCACACGGCTGCAGATCTTCGAGTGAACCTCTTCCCAGGCGGTCTTGTCCTCGGTCCAGTCCGTTTCTATAATCATGTCAAACGTCTCGTCATCAGCCTCTTCCCGTGCGCACTGCAAAGATTTTTCATACATCACCTTTGCGGTAGCGTGACGGACTTTGGGAAAGCCGTGACACAATAGGCGACCAAAGAGGGCCTCCTTGATGGCAGTTCTCGCTTCCACCTTCACAGAGAGCATGCCAAAATAAAGGGTGGAGAGACAAGCAGCGCATTCGCGTAGCTTCCCAACGTTCCGAGACCCTCGGCATTCAGACAGAATTGCTTTGGTCACTTCGGCGACTTGGTCCTCCCCCAACGACAGCAGCTCTCGATCGAGCAGAAGCTCAAGTGTCGTCAACCAAGGTACGGCAAAGCGGCCGTCTCGATCAGCTCTGGTCGGGAAAACCGCAACGGTGGTGATTTCCCGACGCAGAAGGAGCAGCAGACCTGCCAAATCTGCCCGGAGTGAATCATCATTCTTCAACGACTGGGTGAGGGCCGCCGAAGCGTCTCGCGATACCGCATGCGAGAGGCTGCCCGTTGACGACACCAACGACGACAGAATGGTGAGCTTATCGCGGGCCTCAGGGAACTCCCCGATCGCCCTTAACCCCGCTAGGAAAGGGCTCATCTTCGGCTGTTCTCGATAGAGGCTCAACACGCCACCCCAGAGTGTCGGCCAAGTCGGGGACTCAGTCAAGTCCTCAGCGACGACCGGCGGGTAGACCTGGATACGCGGTGATGCTTCGTAGCCTTTCCGAATTGACTCATAGACCTGAACAGGGACTAGCTTGCATTATCAGCAGTAGCAAATTGCCTAATAAACTCGCTCAAGCCGAAACCGACGAAGTCTCTACTAAGACGACACGGTGCTAGCGCTAGGCTAGCTGCCGGTAGACACTTCCATTGTTAGCCTATCACTAAGCATACAAACTCATCCTTCAAGTTGCCTGTTGCGCTACCTTCTCATACCGCATTTTACGTGTAAAATCGATTTCAGGCTTGATTCAGAGGCTCACGACTCCACAACTTTTGTGCTCGACCAAGCCGCGTAGTTTTTACCCCTTTCTAACAGGGAGTTCGATAAACCATTACCAGTAAAATCGATTCTATGCGCCTCACAATGGCGGTCCTGGACTGAGCTGCGATAGCCACACACCAACTGGTCACTCTATCACTAAGTTACGCGAACTCTTGCGCTACAGCGTACAAATAGAGTCATCTCAGAAAATCTACTTCCAGTTGCAAAGTTTCCAGTTGTTAGAGTTTCTTTTTTTGGCAGCCTGCCCGGGCTCAATTGCAGCATTCCAAAGTGGAAACCTCTTAGATGCTTCTGCGTCACACATACGACGACTCTCAGAGAGAAAACGCCGACCCAACTGCACCCACCAGGGCGAAGGCTCCCCCTTCCTGTCGCCGCCGCCCCATGGCAATATCCTCAATGCCGCGAAGGGCCACCACTCTGACGTGGTTCAATCGGCTCACACTCGCCGCGATCAACCCGGCCAAAGTTTCATCCGCCAGAAGCGCCTCTCGCCACCATGAAGATAGCCCTCCCGCTAAAGCCAGGGCGACCAAAGCCGAAACCCCTCTGGCCGCGTCCTGTCGAATCCACCGTCCCACATCGCCTCGAGTGTCCGTGGCATAGTCGATCACCATACATCTCACCAACGCTCTGACGACCTCCGCGGCAACTTCAGACCCGCCCTTCTCGGCCACCGCAAGCAACCCGACGACAGCCCAGCGACGAGTTTCCGCGTCGACGACATCTTTCGAGATCGGATGCTCCGGCCAGCCAGTGGCCTCCCGTATAAAGAGGGAAACTACTTCAGGTTGGGGAGGTGCCTCTCGAGCCCTCGTCAATACGGCCAAGGCCAATAAGTATCCTCGGCGAGCGGCAACGTTCTCATCCGAGACTTCAAGTTTTTTCACATAATCAGCCTCGGCTTTTGTGATCTCATCAATGGTTACCTCGCCGGGCCGACACACGACCAAAGCCATCAACGCCTCCGCAGCAGCAATTTGGACCTAAAAAAGGCGGAGCCAAGTTTTTTCTTTTGAGACAATGATCATCGGCACTACCGCTGCAGTGAAGTGACGTATACTGGAGTTGATGCTTTGAATGTACCGAGGGATCGTGTTGGGCTTCAACGGAATGCAACTGCGGGCCTGATTCACAAAACCCGAGGCGACGAAGGCAGACCGGTCTCCCAGTGGGCGCAGCTATGACTCTAAGTAATGGTTCATCTCGGGGAAGGATCATGACAGCTAAAGGGTTGGGTTCACTCCATTGCTATAGAGCAGTTGGCATAATCCCTCCTGAAATATTCTTCTGATTGTTCGTGAAGTTTTGGTATGAATGCGTCTGATAAGGCGCCCGTTCAAAGCGCTTCCTCGATGAACGGCCAATTCAACTTGTCGCCTTAACTTGCAAACTTGCAAGGCCTACGAGTCCCCTAGAGATATTCAGAAATCTACGTTACAAAGACAATGCCCAGCCATCAGCAGACACGATGGGTCGGCGGCGTTTCAACTTACGTAAAACACGGCCTGCACCAACGAGCAAGCCGCCGCTCGAATCATCTCTCCTCCCCGTCCCCGATACAGTCGAGCTTTCTCCAGCTTGGGGACTACGTTCCGGATCAACGTAATGGTAGGCGTATCCAAAATCTTCCCGCTGCGCGATCCATCTCGGCGCACCTGATCGAGAAATACGACCATTACAGTGTTGGACAGATTGTGAGTATCCCTTCAACCGGGGCGAGCCATACTTTGAAACTGGTTTGGGAACATCCCCGGGGGACGCGAGTCGTCTGAATAATATTTGTTTTTTTGCGGACTGCCCGAGGGGCTCAAAGACCATCAGAACCCATTCCTTTCGCTACTAGCCTTCAACAAAGTCACATCCGCATGGAGGTTGAGGGCGCTGCGACGCTGCGTCCAGGTATCAACCACGCTCAACCTTTTTTGCGATTTTGACATGCAAGTCCCGAAGGGCAGCCCAACTAAGGTCTGTAAAATCTTCGTAAAAATCTCATTTTCCCGTGACGTGAGTATCAACATCGAACGCACTGATCCAGTTTGGTTGTTCCTGTGTACGCCGCCGTCCCCCAAGGAGAGGCTAGAACTCTTCCCTTGGCACTTACCAGATTCTCGCAGGCCACCACAACTTCAGAAACGGCCAGCAGCGCTCCATGACGGAAGGTCGTCGGGTGAGAGGCGGCCTCCTCAAGACTCGCTGGCAACAGCGTATGCGATATATACTGAGCAGGGGACCCAGGTTCGATTCCCACAGCCTGTACTTTTCTACCTACCTCGCTAAGGTGACCTTCATCCACGAACGGGACAACTGCCCCTATACTTCGAGCCGCGAGTTCTCGAGTCTTCTTGTCAGGGCTCCTACCAAGGCGATCACGTCACTCGCCACGAAATCAAGCGCTCGCCCGTCATTTCTGTCTAGTGGCATTGGCAGTCACTTGCCCTGCGGCGACCACGACTGACTCCGAAACGAAGCGTAGTTCAACGAGGAGCATTTCCCCTTCGGCCGACCGTGACGCTGTTCCAAGCAGAAACAACAACAACAACAACAACAACAACAACAACAACAACAACAACAACAACAACAACAACAACAACCGCTGGCTTCGCCGGGATGTTCTCGCAGTAGGTCAGTTTGTAATTTTGGTTAAAGACGGGAAGGACAAGGCGAAGCCAATCGTCGAACGGTGGAGATGGAGCCCCGAGAGCAACTCACCTCAGGTGCAGTCGGCAGAGATGATCCAAGACGAAAGGCACTAGATGAGGATCTCCGACACACAGTTTACCTGAAAAGGCCTTTCAGTCGGGCCAGGAAAAGATGAATAGCGGCCATGAGACGACGACTGGGTGTCCGTGGACACTACAGGGGAGTTGCGTAGAAATTGCTGCCTCTTCACATAGGGCCCCATCGGCCGCGGAACTCTCCACCGAATGTCGCCCTCGTTGCGGCCCAGCCTACCTGTAACGTCCCCAAGAAGGGTAGTGGCCGCGTGGGTTCTATTAGCAACAGTCCAGTAGTCGACCAGATTGACGAAGAGGAAGCCAGCATCATCAGCCGTGGTGCATCCCAGCCGACCGACGACCTCCTGGGCTGCAGCCGAGGCCGCACGCCGGACCACTATATTGGGGTCCAGCAGGGAGGAGCATACCTGCCGAGGACTGCTGGTAAAGTTTTCGTTAATTCGAATTTTGGCGAGTAGCCTTTGGCTACCAGCCCAGGACTATTTGTCTTGGTCTTGCGCGAGGACTGCCAAAGTCTATTTGCCAGTTCATCAGATAAGCCCAGAAGTCTGCTCATCAGAACTTCGAAAGACGGAAAATGACGGGTTCCCCAGCCACAGGTCAATCCACCGAGGACTGCCGATGGCATTTTTGTCCATTCGAATTTGTAGCCAGCAGTCTTGTGAGTTGATCGACTCTCAACCACAACTTCGGAACACGAAAAAATCACGAACCTCCGCAGTCACAGGAGTCCTGTGACAGGACAAGGCGGTCGGGAACGACTGTGAAGGCCCCGAGCGCGATACCATCGAAACAGAATCCGCGCAGGGATTGCTTGTTACCCGGTTGAGCTAAGGGCCGAACGTTCCCGGTCAGTGAGCAGGCAGCTCTTCGGTAAGCCGACGATACGGCACCAATAGTGGCTTCTCACCAATAGTCTCAGAATCATGTCCAAATTCCTGCTAACTATCTCCTGGTCGCAAACACCCCTCGCCACCGCCCACAGCACGAAGCAGGCGGCGTCCCGAGTAGCTGCAAGGCCTTGACACTCGAACGCTGGTCTGGCCACTTTGTCGAGGAGGGACTCGAGAGACTCAGGGCTATCGAAGGCGAGGGCTGTCGATCCCAGCCTGAAATCCATCAGATTTCGCGCGCCACGAAATTATATCACGTCATCACAGGAATCATAAAGCGATGCTAGCCCGACTGCTGACAGGGGCACTGTCTACATACACAACTGAGCTGCGCTCATACTAGCTTCGTATTGCCAACTCTTTCGCTCAATTATTTCACTTCCTATCTGCTCTGCCCCCTCCACTATGCGGTAGAGGCCAATCTACTAGAGCTGCGTTCTACAACTACTACAACGAGGAAGAGCACAGTCCATTTTCTTTGTCCTATGAGAACACGTCACCGACTCGAGTTGCGAAGTTAATCTGGCCGATTGTGCATTGACAGACTCACCTGCGTAGCATCTCAGCAACGGCAAGGCTCGTTCCGTGCAGCCTATGAGCGCTTCCAAGACTTCTGAGACCATCATCGCCGTCTGGAGTGAGGGCTGCGAGGACGTCCACTGCTGCTGCCGATGGCAGAACGTTCGAAACCCGGCCTAGTGCCTGAGATGCTCACGAAATCCTCAGTGGGAGAATAGTAGGACTCGAGAACAACGCTTCGAGGTAATGATGGCAAGGGGCTGACCGACGACACTGAGAGACTCTGCATCGTCGGACGTAACTCTTACTTTCTCGAAGAGGATGATAAGGACGGTCCTTGTCATCCTCTTCGAGAAAAAAGGACGGCCCTTGAAGTACCCAAAGGTTGACCTGGCGTCATCAGCGACCAGTCTACCAAAGGGCCCTACCTTAGCGGCAGCCCATCGGACTACTGTGACTGGGTCCTCCAGGGACGGCAAAAGGATCTCTCCGATCACATCTTCAACCTAAGATACCAAAAATCCGAGCTAGCAGATATCGAGACCCTACCAGGTTCTGGACTGATTCTCGCATAGTGAATTCGCCAACGGTCAGCTCATCGTCGACCCTCTCCTTCTTCGCATCAGACAGAGCCTCCTGTGGCAGAGGAGAGCATAGCCGTCTACCGCCTGCCTGACGATACCTGATAATGCATCACCATCGACCAACGGATACATACCAACTTCCTAACTCGGAATCCACAGCTCTAGTCACAGCGTTTTGATCGATTTGCATATCAAACCCGAGCGCACAGTAACTTAAACGATCGCCGCTCAAGTGCGAGAGGCGATGATGAAAAAAACGTAGCCCCGAGCTCAGATCGGACGGCGTCTCTTCTCCGAGGAAACAGAAAACTCAACAAGAAACGGACAGTTCACAACTCCTGATTCGGACGGGGATATTCTGGGTTCATGAGGAATCTTCATAGATTCTCGATATCCGGGTGAGAAGGCCCTGTGCAGAAGATATGCTCGTGGCAATCTTCGCTGTGCGTATTCCTATCCGACTCCTCCTCGACACCTGGAGATTTGTTGCTAGCGATAGTTGGATGAATGCATATCTTCTGAGCGAGAAGATTCGGCATGGTTTTAACAGCTGGGCTGTTTCGTTATTCTGTTCAGAATGAGATGTGCGATCGTGGAGCTCTCCTGTAACCCCGGCCCAAGTCCAAGCCGTGTCTCTAAGAGCCATGCTTCAAGTCGTCAAAGTACAACCAAGAGCCACCAAGCAAGCCGTCCAACGGAACCTGCCTATGATGAAGACCCGCAGTTCCTGGTCGAGAGTATCAAACTGTAGAGCGCGTGAGACATATGAGGACCACTCATTATAAGCTTCGTCGAGACTCGCTCCTCTTGATCCTCTACAGCTTGGCAGTTCATCACCCTCCAAAAGCGGGTTGCTTGAACCAACACGCTCACTAATACACCTGCATGTCCTCAGGCTCATCCCTCGATAGGCCTCATTTCCCGCTTCAACAAGACCTTCTATCGTCATTGAGTAACCCTGGGATCCCGCGAGTCGTTGAAACTGTCAAGTTGCAACAAGCTCCCTAACACATGAGAGTCTTGATCCAGTGCGGAATCCCGACCATCTTTGGATCCGACACCAGAAGGCCCCACAAAGCTCGTTCCGCTGCCGTCACTTGAACCCGAACTAACGGCCGAAATCACCATACGGCTTCCTACAGTTGCGCATTGTAACATGGTCAACAGCAACTCCCAAGCTGAGGCGTGGCAAGACGGCCCCTCAGATCGAACGAAGATAGACGTGGTGATTAGTCAATGACTAATAGTCATCATGGAGATGATCAACTGTTTTACCGAAAATATCTCGGGAGTCCGGAAACTAGGAAAGACAACCAGCTTTCCTTCAGATAGTGCGGGAGAATTTCGCTTTGTGTTCAAAATTGTAAGACTAGAACCCTAGCGCAACTCCGCCGCCTACCTCCATTGCTGCCGAGCCTGACGGACACGGTCGGGGCACTCTCGGTCGACCAGCTCAGCACAGATACGCCCGCACAAGGCGACCACGACCTTTTTAGGGACGCCTCGGAGTCCTAGCAAATCTCATAGACACGCCACAGAGGCCAACCGGAAAAGCCTTACCCCAAGCTCTGCTAGCTGCCTGGACAATCGCAATGAGCTCAGAATTGGGCATATTGCGAAGAGTAGGAAGCTTGCTGAGTTGATGGGCGACCAAAATACACGACCACCGTTCCCCATTCACATCCTCTGATACCAAAGCGATATCCGACAGGGCCTGCATGAGGACCAAATTAATATGCAAAAATGACATATTCTCTATTTCCTGTCGTTAGACGTGTTTTGGGGTGTCCCTTCAATGAGTAAATAAAAGGAACGTTATGATCTCAACGTTTGCTTTGTGCCGCCACAATGATGATCTGAAAGCTGTTGGGATTTCTTCCTAAGAACTTTCATACCGGTACATACCGTGCGTCCGACACACTCCACATAACTCACGCAGAAAATGGAGACTAGAGAACAATAAATGAATACTCTCTAACTCTCCATCTGTCTAATGCTACCATCAAGCGCATCTTTATTCATCCAGAGTAATGACATTCCACCTCCATACCAGTAGCCTTCCAATATTGAAGAGATTCTCTCATAGAAATTTATTACCAAAAATCCCGGCAAGATGTGTTAAAAATATCTTAAGCTCATGAAACCAGCCACTGAGTGCGGCTGAGTTGCCACTATCAACACTGAGAACTCCACCCGCGCCCCCTTACACTGAGTTGGGCAAAGAAGTCGTTCTTCACACTATTCTGTAATATATCCTCCCGAGCAATGAGCCGAGCCAGACACAAGGCAGCCGCGCGATGCAACCGTTCACAATGGCCCTGTAGTGCTGTGGTGCAACTGAGGAGGCCAAAGACTAAGAAGGGAAATCCGATTGCTGATGTAATTGACACAGAAAGTTTTAATGGTCCGATCGGAACTTCTCAAGGCCGAAACCGATCTGTTTCTGACTCAAAAACCGCTCATTTTATGCACTCTCAAATGAGGGGCTTCTGTCTCACCACCAGATGCCGAGCTTATCAAGCCCCGACACCAACCTCGGTGAGAGTCTCTCGCGGATGCGCTCAGAGAGTAGAGGCCGGACGACTGTCCGATGCAGTGGGGCTGTCCCTTGCTAAGGTACACTCTTGCTTATCTCAGTAAAAATGCGTCCAGGCACGGAGACGTCTATATCTCAAAGAAAAAGACGCTCAACCTAATTCACGTCCCCTCACCATCTCGCAATCCTCTTGGGCACATCGGCAGTTGGCCATGATGGGAACGGGAATGGTGCCAGTAAGAGCACAGAAAGCCAAACAAGCATTATGAACCTACACCCGCCACTCCGACCACCACGTCCGAAGAGGATGTGCCGGACCCTGCCCAGCTGACCCTCTCGGATACTCGTTGAACAGCGACTGGCCTCGGGGAAAATATCTCAGCTGCGCTCAGTATGATATCTTCGAGGCTCCACTGGACGAAATTCCAACTCCGACGTTCCGCTTCGCCACCCGAGCGCTCAGTGGAATAATTCGGTTCATCGAACTCACTTAGACTCCCAACCCTCCAAAGCTTCTGAGCCTTTATTGTCACTCTCGGTAACCAGCAGCACCTCCGCCTGGTCCAGCACTGGCTCGATGAGGGAGATCTCGTGAGGGAAGTGACCGAATGGCGCCTTGCTCAGCCCCTGACCTGACGGCGATGGAGTTCCTCATCGATCTTCTAAACGAATTCAATGGAATGCACTAGAGGTACTGGGTGTACAGAAAGTACTTATGAATGAAGCCACGTACTACGGGCGAAACTCCAATTTAAGTAGTACATAATCGTAGATAACATCATCTGTAACACTGTAGTAGAAATTATCAGAAATTTATTATCACGACGAAGACTTTGATAATCATAACTGAGAAAGTCAATCGCTCCGCAGTGATCACGTAATCATAGATAACTATCTTGGTGGCCATGGGATTCAAACAACTCACATAGTTACTCAAAAAAATCATAACCCTCAGACAGTTCAAAGCTTTCGATAATTCTATCAACTGCGAAGCGAGCGGGGCTCTATTATCTGGAATCGGATCATCTCGAGAGCGCGTGGGTGCGAACTACTTCTCCCCAGCCAAAACTGCATATGAGCCAAGACGTACACTACCCGGATTCACTATCAGTATGATTCAGTAGGTAAAACTACTCGACAATGCTTCCACCGAGAGTTACGTGCCAAAGTCATTTTTTTCACAGAAAAAAATGCCGAGCCTGGGATTCGAACCGGCGACCGTCGCGTGCAGTGAATATTTCACAATGTTGAGTCCAAGGCTTCGCTGAGCGAGCTTTTTCCACTTCCTCACGAAGGACTAGTGATAATACATAAACTCTTAATCAGGCATACGCATTAGACGAAAAGCGACGCTCTTTGCCTGACGTGAAGCCCGCAAGCGATTAACGTCTCCAAGCAGCAGCACAAGCCCGTCGCTACTGCTCAACGCGTATCTTCGGAGCTCGCAATGAACTACCTTAAAGATAAGATACGGGGTAGAGCATATCAAATGGCAGCTCTTCGGCCAAGCATGCGGGTCCTTCCGAGACACTTGGTCCACAATAAAAGCAATGAGCGGTGAGGTGAGGTCTGCCATGTGGGCGTCTAGGAGCGCTCCCCTCTCTTGATACCTGCGCCGAGGACTTACCCAGGATTCCAGTTGCCCGCGAGACGCAACCGTTGAAAATCTTTTTCTCAACCGTATTAGCGATGTTTTATTCAAATAAGAATCCGTCCGTCTGCGGTTTCCAAAAATCACGCGACTTTGAGAACAAACGCTGATCGCCTTCCCTATCCTCTCACGGCTGAAGCAAATCCTTGAGGTCATAACAAAGCCTCTGGCACCTTCCCAAAACAGACTCGAACGCCTTCCCGGTGCCTTGAAGCTCTCTTTGCTCAACGGCCAGCGCTACTATCTCTTCGATGAGCGTCAGCGACTTGCCCTTCTCTCTGAAAGTGATAGCGATGGACTAGCAGACGTTATAGTCACTCTAACTGTCTGAGGAGTCTACGGAGGATGAGGCCAAGCCATCTGTGGGTGCTCAATAGTGCGAGAGTAGAGTGACACAAGTGCGAGTTGCCGAAACGCGAAGCCTCTTGAGCCTTCATCCGTCGCTGAGATTCGCCACTTTCCAGAAAGGCCTTTCTTGCTTTTTCGTATGAATTCTGAACTTGTGAGTAGACCTCCCTACACTTGTCACTTCGTGAGGCCATCGATCTCTCGGCGCCCGACTGAGATCTCTCAACTATCTAACCTAAGACTCTCACGGCGGCTACACCCTGCATCCGTAGACATTAGCTACTCACGGGGAGCGCGAGAATGTACTCGGGAAGATATTCTCGACAGAGCGTTCCCAAAGCAGAGGGAAGGAGTTGAAGATGCACGACTCAGTTCCGAGTCCTTGCCAAGGAGAAGCGTTCTGCTCCTCCTCAGAGCCTCCACCCTCGACAGACCCATGTCCCGGATCAGCAGGTGCTCGCTCATGTATATAAGAATACAGAGAGCAACCATTCTCACAGTTGGCTTAATGAAAGAACGAGTGCAGTTTCCATCATTCCCAGAAGGCTGTTTTACTTGAAAAAATCCACTTCTTCAACCTCGCCTTCGCCGTCCCCGCGACCTCGATCGCAAATGTCATTCTTCCCCCAGCACTCAGTGGCTTCATAATCATAGTCAATCACGCCCGTGCATGCTACGGACTCCTCATTACTGACGATCGTATCCATAGGTCGAGCTGGAAAGATACAAAATAGGTCGCATATCTTACTAACTCAATACGCAAAGCACGCATAAAACATTTAGATCAGGCCCTCACCGAACATGAACAGGCCCGTCGACGGAAAACCCGCCGTTTATCGAAGCGCTCTCATCCTCAACCCCCATCACAATCGAGGTGACCGCAAACGCCAGAAAAAGGACGCCGCCGGCAAGGCAAATGTGTCGCTCTGATATCCGCTTCGCCAACAGCTTGCCCCCAATGACCGCAACACCGGTACCTGGACGACCAAAACTGCGGAGGGGAATTTCAGTACGTGGATAACCATTGGCACTTGGCCTTCGTTACGAAACAGCGGAGTTCGACTGAAACTACCCTGGTTCGAACCCCGGCACGGGCTTTTTCCGGAATTTTTACGGCGCTCGACAATTTCGGTTAGAGCGAGTTCGAGTTCTTCATCGAATACGCGTGCCGCGGGCTTTCCAATGGTATATGTAGCACGATTCAATCGACATAGTCGTAGAGAATTGAATTCACGATGAGCAAGAAAAAAATTTTGTCACTTGTTCGCCGATGAGCAGTTAATTTCCGACACTAATGAAGCATAGTACATTCGAATCATTATCGGAAATGAAAAGGTCTTAGCGAAGACCTTGTTAGGATAAGCAGCGATTCCAGTGAAGTTCCACCACCCGCCCCCCGCCGTATGAAAACGATCCATTCGTTCCATCTTGGGAAGCATCTATTCACGTCACCTGGTACGGGTAAAACTCCAGTGTCTCCCCCGAGTACAAAATTTGGCGTTGATAGTACTGCACATGGATACAGTAGGGCGATCAGCAATCGGACTGCTACAACTACTACTAACAAGTAATTACTTCAACTAATTCCCATACTACAGATGCAGTGGCCAAGTACGCCGCCTACGGTGACCCCCAAAGGGTTCTTGGACGACGCCAACGCTATCGTGGAGATTTGACTCCGGTCACCCCACTCAGCGAGGAAGGTCATCGTGAACGCCTGATCACAGAACAGGTGGTTGCTACCAGAAAATTACGAGAAGCCATATAATCGTTCGTAATATATCCACAGTTCCGGAATAATTCCCTCTTACCTGCGTGAAGACCCTTATCGCTAGTCGAGAGAACAGCGTCTCCTCCGAGCAAGCCCAACCCTGCCAAGGAGGACCTCAACCCCTCCAAGACGAAGCGCACCTACCCGTCCACGACTAGGACCCTCTTCGCAATCATCGGGCACTCCCTCGGATGCCGGCGACGGCGGGCTGCAGTCATCATCCTCTTCCCTGAGCATGAATCTATACACGACAGCAAATCCTACCACTGGCGGAGCGGACGAGCTCAGGACGGCTACGATGAATTGATGAGGTTCTAAATTCATCGTGGCGTCCGCGGCATTCCCTTGCTTGCGGTGACGCGAGATATTCGGAAAATGGAAAAGATATATGTTGGGATAGATCCCGGGGACTCCCGGAGGGAAGACAACGCCCTTATCCACTCGGCCATAGGGCACGCTTGTAAATTACTTCAGTTCTAGCTCGACCTCCTTGAGCTCTACATTCTCCCCTCCTTCTGCGTCCATCTCATACGCCTCTTTCAGCAACTTGAGGCCTGACCATCAACCCTCTATTAAAAACGCCTCCGCCGCGGTTCGAACCCGGGACCTTTTCGAACCCCCTCACTCACCAAAGTACAAAAACAGAGTAATGCACGTGTAATGCGTGAAGTGTTTGCTCAGCAAAGTGGGGAGCAGGAAGCCCAGGGCGGCAGACAGGACCTAATAAACGCCAAACCATCATCGCTCCGCCTACACCTCGTCAAAATGTGTTATCTCTGCACCGTTACATGCTCACAGCATCATGGTTCAAACATCTCTGCGTAATCACGCGAACAACGGCGAGTGCGTGAAAGAAGCCCGTCTACGGGCCACTGTTATACACTTCACCCAGTTCCATCTCTGAGCGTTGAGCTCAGTCCGAGCTGCAAGTCCGCTGGTCGTTAAAAGTACGCCTACGCACAATGTGAGCAAAATAGACGCGTAAATTACGGTCTTGCACAACCGGGGGTACATCAAGCATCGGCTAAGACCGGCTTAGCCTCGGAGCCTATCCTGTTGGGTTGAGTCCATCCCCCAACCGCGCCACCTCCCCCTCCTACTGTCATCAATGCCAGGGCTCCAATGGCTCCCAAGAAAACCACCACATGATTATGCTTCATCGACAGCACAGTCGCTATGAAGAACGTCTTGTCGCCGATCTCAGCGCACAGTATCATCAGAAAGGAGGCCAGAAAGGCACCGAGGTAACCGCTGCCCGTTGTTGCGGCCGATATGCCTGACACAGGACAGCGTCCCTCCTCAGGCGCAATAATTCCCTCGAGGCGATTCGGCCCAGCCTCCGGTAAAACACGGAACTAGTATCCGTCTACTGCGTCATGATCAAGGTTCGACCTCTCTCTATACTTATACTGTGAGCGATCGGAGACGTCCGACGTTTCCAACCTTATCAGTTTAACGAGCGTCGGTCAGCCATCAAGTGGACGACAGTTCCGTGAGCTCACAGCGACCAGCCCGATCGCAGATCACGCCCATCCTTCGCCGAAAATACGAGTTTTAAGTTGACTTCGACCAGGAGCGTGAGGTAGTTACAATATTGGTGAACAATGTGGACTTGATGTTTTGGATGCGTCCAAATTCCAACTTCACCGAATACCAAAAATCCGCAAAATGCCGTGAATGGTCATGACGGGTGGTCACAGCTACCAAATGATACCCGAAATACCCACAAGGAAACTAACAATCATCGAAGGGCGATAGTTAGTCTTCCGTAAGGGTAGGCTAAGCCCTGAGGACTGCAACGAGCGGAAGATCACAACGAGCGGTGTCTAGAGATGAAGGTCTAAGACCACAAGTGTAGCATTTACGTGGCAGCGGGCGGTACCCTCAGTGCTGAGAAACGTGGCGAGCATACCACGCACAGGACGATGGAAGTTCTAACGGAACTGCGCCAGAGACGCCCGTTGCCGTAAATTTATTTCCAAATTATCCGTGGGTTGAGTAAAACGCGATCAGCGACACTTGGCCCGATTGGAAGACAACGCTGTACTGAACGACGCGGCGATTGTACAGGGATGCATAAGGGAAGCTTCACTCGGCGGATCCCGCGCCTTGCTCCCCAACTACCTTCAGTGATTCCGGCGAGCAGCCCCGCAGATGACGACCCGGTCGAGTCGTCCTCTCCGAGCACCAATAACAGCATCGTCGACAATAGAAGGAGCTCGGGACGAACCATGATGGACCGCCGAAAGAAAAACTACCGACAGCCGTGTTTCCGACGTCCAACGCTAAGCAGTCGATGACAGGCTTTTGCATGATCGCCATGCTTCGACCTTGGATACGCGAGAATCTTCCTGATTGAACACCCTAGTGCGGCCTTGGACAGCAAGAGTCCTCTCGCTGAGTTCTACACAACCTTCTTTCCCCCATCGAGTTCCACACAAACCTGCTCGACAAACAGAATAACTACAAGACGGGGCGGCCAAAAAAGAGAGCACCGTGTAGATTGCAAACGGGTGACTGCATGAATCAACTTCATCCGAGAGGCCTACGAACGAAGCAGCGCATTGACTTCGAACGACGCCGGGATCAATTAGCATCATTGCATAGTTCCGGATATTTCCGTTAATTCCGCTTCTACTCAAGATAAACTAACGTAGCTCTTGCAAGATGGAAATCCGGTGTTCGGTTGGTGTTGCGCACTGCACTTTGGGAAGGGCTCCTTAGTTGAGGCCCGGGTCGAAGCCCAACCTACTTTTCGCGCTTATGCTGACAATCGCTCCGCTGCTGAACTTGAAGACGTCCTACTATGCCAAGAACAAATGGGGAAGAAATAGTCAAGGAGATGGGCGATACGATTAAGGGGGCGGCGTGTTTTGGGCGCACGAAGCGGCCGCCTGAGCTTGCGTGTAAGGCAAATTTCCTTAGGCAATAGCTACGATGAGTCATCAGCCACGGAAACATTTGCTCGTCCCACCCCTTGCCCATAGGGACCTCCGATAGGGACCAACGTTGCGGTGCTACTTCGCGGGCTACGACCTCGCTGCTGTCCCCGGCGTGCCGCACGGAAACGTCCCCCTGCGGATCTATATCATTTTTCTAAGGAGAGTGTAAGAATTCTAAGGAAGCGTTTCCGCTCGCCCTCTGCGATTTTCTAAGGGAGATTCGGCACTTCCTAAGGGAATTCCGTTTTTTTCCGTTTTTAGCTTTCGGAGGAAAGCTCTCAGCTCTCACACTGCCCCCCCTTCGGGTTTTGGGTGATGGTCGCCCGAAGGGCGACCTGAGTCGGGTTTCGGGTTCACGGAGGTTACGGTCTTGCCTTGCTATTGGCGTTTTTTTTCTGAGGCCTTGCATAACAGCCTTAACCCGGATATCAGCTCTCATCCGGATAACAGCCTTAACCCGGCTATAAGCTCTCGCCCGGATAACAGCCTACCCGGAAAGGGCATTCGGTGTGCATGCAGCCGGGTGTCGAAGAGTGTTTGGAGTCGAGACTTCAGCTCTTTAGGCCATCTCCCTCCGCCCTCAAATGGTAAACTCAGCCGTGTGAGAACCGGCCCATAATACGGCGATGGCGCCATTTCTTGGAAATCACCCCTACGGAGAATCTCAACTTCATCTGCTTCAGCTTCAACCCTGCCTTCCCTAATTGAGGTTTACTTGCGCAACATGGCAGCCGCTGATGACTACGCCCCGAATTGCTCAATATGTGCTAACTAATTTCATATCACTCATATCATATGAGCAGTCAACCTGCAGTCAACCGCGCCACTCAACCTGTCGAGCTACAACCCTTGAGTTATGGGCCTTATGAAATCTTGCGTCCTAACCGCCTGGCCTAATGTCACAACCACGTCATAATTGCCAAATCATAAAATAAAGATCCTAAAGTCCCGTCCTTACGCCTTAAACTTAGAAATCGGTGGGACGGCGCTTTGGCCTAAAATAGCGTCCTAACCCCCTAGAATCCTAAGAATGATCGTCTTGTTGAATATGCCCCCGAACAAACGAGGTACCAGTATAACTTATTCGATGATATCCCATTCGTAGTTGGTATCACTCATCTCCTAGAGGTCACCTCTGTGCTCAGTTACTTCCGGTGGGTAAGCACTGGGAAGACTCGACCATGAGACCAGACACCTCGTCGCCGAATCTAACTTGTTTTACTCCGCTAAAGCTCAACACTCAGTTTTATCAGAAGCCGGAGCTCGTCGGCAGCTCAGACGCAAGCACCTTAAAATACGTAGGACAACCGCATCGACCGACCAATGTAACGGGCTGTGGAAACGATAGATTGAGCTTGAATGCGGCAACCCCTGGGCACGGCAGGGGTAACAAGTTGACAGGACCGTGAATTGCAATGCAAGAAATACTCCTGATCTGATACTGCATTGCTAGTGTATCGGCAAGACTCGATGCGACTAGAAGAGGAGGGAAAGGTGAAGCAGGGTGACACGGTGTCACCCTGCTCCACCTCCACCTTTCTGTCACTGACACCTGATAGCCTACCCCCTACTGTAGGGGGACTGGGGGGATATGGAACCGGGTGTGGATGTTGGACGTGCACTAGTCGTGCCTGCGGTGGTCGTAGCCGCGGTAGTCGGTATTGTGGTACTTGGCCCCCCGGTAGTCGTGGCCGTGCCAGTGGTGGCGGTGGTACTCGTGACTGTGCCAGTCGTGGCGGTGGTAGTCGTCGCCGTGCCAGTCGTCGCCGTAGTAGTCGTCGCCGTGCCAGTCGTGGCAGTGCTAGTCGTGGCAGTGCCAGTCGTGGCGGTGGCAGTCGTGACTGTGCCAGTCGTCGCCGTAGTAGTCGTGGCCGTACCAGTCGTGGCAGTGCCAGTCGTGGCGGTGGCAGTCGTGACTGTGCCAGTCGTCGCCGTAGTAGTCGTGGCCGTACCAGTCGTGGTGGTGGTAGTCGTCACCGTGCCAGTCGTGGGCGTAGTAGTCGTAGCAGTAGTAGGCGTGGCCGTAGTGGTCATAGCGGTAGTAGGCGCGGCCGTAGAAGTCGGGTTCCTGGTAGTCGGAGTCCTAGTTACAGGTTTCCCAGCTGAGCAAAATCAGTAACGGTAACTCTATCCAACACAATCGAACCTTCTTACATGAGTTCTTGCATCCTGCGATGAAGAGAATAGCGTAGACGCCAGCAAAGAAGGCGCAGATTGAGAAGGTTTTCATCGGACTGAGGAGGTGATGTGGAGTACCAGCCTGCGTGTGTTGCGAAATTGCCAACCTCAATTCGAGAAAGAGAGCGCACTACTAGGCTCGCTTAGTCCCGACTGTACTACAGGCGAAGCGTGATGCTCATTTCGACTCAAAATTCTCAAAATTTTAGCCTGCCATGCAACGACATCGACTGTTCTTGGTCCAGTAATGTTGTGCTGATCATCGGTCATGATAAATGGGAACGCAAGTCCACAGGAGTGTGGATATAAAGAATAATCTTAGTTTTTGTATTACATGCCATGTTCTACACTGCGACGGTTTCACCCTTAGGCGAGCGAGTCTATATACGGATCTTTGCAGTGAGAAATGGCGAGGACACTCCCGCCCCATTAAGTCCTTCTACTGGCTAGAAGGTAGAACAAGTGTGAGCAGTCAGAATGAAAGGAAAAAGAAAATGAGTCATGTCCTAACCTATGAAGACTGATGCAGACACTCGGAACCAATCAGAGAGCAATCGAAGAATTTGTCCTTGTACTCGTGGTAGACCTCAGATGTGACCTCAGTCCAGCAGTCGCACCTATCGCAGCATATCCATAGTCCTGTGGATGTAGGCGTGATAGATCTCTGGACTTGCTTGGTAGCGGTGCCGTCTTCGCCCTGAGAGTCTGCCAGGAAATATCTCGTATGAGGAAAGCGGAGAGACTTAGTTGTAGGAATTAGCGTCCTGGCGTGCTCTGGGGTCCCACTGGCGGGATTAGCAGGTTGAGTCGTAGTAGTCGTGGTCGTCGACCTTGAAAGCTCGAGGCCACGGAGACTGGCGAGTTGGGCATCGGTGAGGACAGCTGGCTTGAGGTTATGACAGTGCACGATACCCAGAGGGGCTCCACTGAGGGAGCGTAGCTTGATACATTGTTGGCTTTGGTCGGAGGGTCCATCACATATAACCGGGCCAGTCCAGCGTGGCGCTAGCTTGGTAGGACTTGGGTTTCTAATCCATACGGGAGAACCAGCAGGAAAGGGTGGTTCCAGGCGGCGGCGCTTACTTTTTGGATGCCAACTTGATTTGGCTTTTTCCTCATCGAAGACTTCAACTGCTTGTGGAAGACCTCCATGGCAGAGTTGAACTCGTTCCTTCGAGTCCTGACCAGGTGGTCGAAGGCTTGTCGAGAGATCTCCGGGAAGTTGAGGACGGGGTCTACGTGCTTATCGACGAAGAACTGAACGTCGTTGTTGGGCTTCTCGCCGGACGTGGCTGGTGGGAGGGCAGCTTGGTAGAGAAAGGTGAGGTCGTTGGGGGTGATGTCACAATCGTCGAGGGCAGCCGAAGAGTTGAGGATGAAGGCGGCTGGCTTAACCAAGTCGTGCCACTGGGTAGGGGGGCAACCACGAGACCGTTGGGACTGCTGGACCGCTCGGATGCAGGCAAAGAGCTCTTGGTGTATGCGCTCGCTATAGGCTCGGCGGTGAGCAGTGTGTGGAAAGCCGTGGTAGACCTTGATGCCTAGGGAGTGGGCGTAGCTGGTTAGCTCCTTGCCGATGAAAGAGCGGTCACAGTCGGCCACCAGAAAGTGTGGACTTCCGAAGGTCCAGATGTAATCAGCAACCAACTTCCGGGCCGAGACAGCGGACTTGTCGACAGAGAGAGCGAAGTAGTTGAACTTGCGAGCTGGATCGTAGAGGTGGAGGATGTACTTGAAGGGGCAGTGGCCGTGGTTGGGGTCCGGCTGGACAGGCCCGAGCCAGTCGATGCTGAGTAGAGTGTTGGCGCCGAAGTTGTGGCTGAGTAAAGTGGTTTTAAGGTCGATGTTAGTGGGTCCGCCTCGAGACACTTGGCAGCCAACACAGTTTCTGTTCCAGGCCCTGACGTCCCTCTTGAGGTTGTGAAAGTAGAACCGAGGCTCCATGTAGTCGATCAGGTACTTCGCCGGGCGATGGCAGAAGGAGCAATGAAGCTGTTCGATGACTTTGCGCCTGGCGTTGATGGGAACGAATAGGGGACCTTCTTCGCCGGCGAAGCGACCTACAGCAAGGCGAATGACGCTCTTACCATTCTCGTTGTGGAGGCTATAGGTTGCCTTGATTTTGGCCTTTTGGTCATCAGTGTAGTCTGCGAGTTGATCAGCAAGCGCAGTCGAGGGGGCTGGCCTGTTCTTCAGGAGGAGGTGGCGGCAGACTTGGGAGAAGGGGTCTTCTTGCTGGGCGTGAACCACGAACGAGTAGAGATCGGCGGCGAGATCGTCAGACGCTGTAGGGGGGGTTGTCGTTGGTGGGGACTGATGGCAGAGGCTCGGGGGATATGGTGTGGATCGCGTCGTTAGCGAGGGCCTTTGTGGGGTTATCGACGATGTCACGGAGCCACTGCTGCGCGTCAGTGGAAGTCACGGCCTGGGGAGCTTCCCCACGACTGAAACAATCCGCCGGGTTCAGCTTGCCTGGGCAGTGGGCGAAGTGGAGGTAGCCGTGACCGAACTGGCGGCCAAGTTGGTCCAGAATGTCGGCGACCTTAGAGCAATGGGAATATTCCCATGCACCGAGCTTCTGCTTGACGGGTCTCTCCTTGGGGGTTTCTGATTGGTCTGATGGTCCGAGTGTTCTCCTCAGTCTACGTAGGCGGCTGACTCGCTGGACGACGATTGATGAATCACAGAGAATATACACGTGTCTTCCATCAACATGGGGCAGGAACTGAAGGCGAAAAGTGAGGAGCGACAGCGCTGCTTCTAGAGCTATAGTTTCCTTCCTGACAATAGTGAAGTGCATCATATCGAGAGGAACGAGCTTACTGAGGCAACAGAGGGGGTTCTGAATGTCAAGGCCACATATATAGGCACCGATAGCAAATGCCGACGAATCAGAGTAAAGCACTATTGCACGATCTAGATCGACGTAGCGAGGGAGAGCATGGGAGGCACAATACTCATTGAATTTCGCGAGATGATCTAATACAGCTAGAGAGCCTTCTGGAGAGGTATGTGAGTCGAGTGGAGTCTTACTCATATAGTACTTCCGCAGAATCTTCTTAATCGGTAGGATGGCCCAGCTGGCGTAGCCTAAGGGGTCATGGCATTTGTGAGCTGCTGAGAGTACTTGACGGACAGTGAGGGCCTTGGAGGGCGCCTTGTCGAGTAGCTTGTAGTAGATGTCGTCGTCAACCCTCTTGTTGGAGAGACAGTCGTCGTGGGTCCAAACCAGACCGAGACCATGCGCAGTTACAGAGTCCCAGGAGCCCTTGGTCTTGTGGTTGGAGAAGTGGTGGCCATGGGTTGTGACGATGGACTGGTCCTCGGAGTGCATGGCCTCGACTTCGGTCTGTGATGGGCCACCTAGAACGAAATCATCTTGATACTTCACTCTAGCGCAGCCGTGCTGATGCATGGCCGACTGGTTGCTGAGGGTGTCGTTGTTGGCGAGGTTCAAGTAGAAAGGATTCTTGCGGATGAGGTTGTTGATCTTGGTTGCGGCGGCGCTGGGGGGTTGATGCAGCCAGTGTGGACTCTTCAAGCCCTTGCAGTTCTCCGTCAGAGACATGACAATCGTCTAGAAGGACTCTCAGATGACAGGGCGATGATTGCTTACTGAGTCGATGCTCGGTGGCTTCGCCGCACAGAAGTTGTAGAATGGATGTGGAGACCTGTAGTCCACTGGATGAGCTTTTGCTTCCCATGGGGAGCCCTACAAACCTGAAGAACTTGAATGACAGGTTTTGGTTTTGTGGCATGGTAGAGTCTTGGGCGACGACGAAGGCATGGCAGCGGGAGGTGGCTTGGCTGGTATCACAGTGTAGGAAGGCAGCCTTGAGGTCGGCCCATAACGCGTAGCGACGGCTTCTGGTGACCGTGATTGCTGCCACTAAGTCGCGGTCGATGACAGGTGTAACACCTTGTAAGCCGTTGGCTGGGCGCCAGTCGAATACGGGTCGTATTCGGGTCTTGCGCCCAGCCAGGGCTGCCTCAGCCGCTTCGGTTTCGGTGGGGATGGTGATGACCGGGAAGTGGACTGTGTAGTAGCATTGACTGACCTCGTTGGAGTTGAGCTCGACAATTAGGCCGTCTTCCGAGTACTTGTTGAAGACGTCGGCGTAGTCCTGTTGTAGGTGGCGTTTGCTGAGGGTGTGGTAGAGCTTGGTGGCATGAGCTATGGCGACCTTGAGGTTGCGGGGGTCAGGCGACGGTCGGCTTGGACGCCAAGGGAAGTCATGGAGAAAATGGCCTGCAGAAGTGATGCCCCTGAGAGTACAGCCGGGATGAGACAGGGCGTCTGAGAGAGACTGTGTAGAGTTGGCGGCAGTGCGGACTTGACATGGAGCTTGAGAGACTGGACCATGGAGGTCATACGAGTAGTCGGTGTCGAGAACTACGTCGTACGCCTCGGGGGCTGGCCTTGGGGTGGTGTGGGACAGTTGTTCGACAACAGTGGAGAGGTAGTTGATGGAGTCGAAGAGGCAGACTTCTTGAGTGGGTGAACCTGAAACAGCAGAGGCGAAATGGACAGTAGGATGATCGGCAGAGGCTGATGCGGTGACTGTGGAGAGTTGGTGGCGCAGGTTTGAGGCCATTGTCTCATCCTGCCGGTCCAAATGTTGATCAGTAAGTACACCGGTGAGCGCTCGAACAGTGTTGTGGCCAAAGATGAGCGCCATCTCGAGGGACCTCAAACCCGATACACCGAGGATGAACTCCGGGACCAGTTGGCTTGTACAGTGGACTCGTAGGCGCTTGGTTCCGACCTTGCGCTTGGGGGAGTGGACGGTGAGAATGGCGATTTTGTCTATGTTGATCCTCGAGCCATTGGCGCAGCCTGGGCTCTTATCTTGGGGAGTGGGTTTCTCCCATGTGATCTCGATCTTGGGGTCGGCTTTGGTGAGGTTCTGCAGGTGACCAGTGTTGGCGTAGCAGAGGCCGGCTCCCGAGTCGAGTATGGCCCTGACGGAGGTGGTGTCGGAGAGAGCTAACGTGGCTCTGATAGGATAGCTTCCGGCCTCGCAGTAGGGGTTGGCTTGGGGGGAATTATACTGCGACCCTGTGGTAAGTGGTGCTTGGGAGATGTGGTAGCACGAGTCGGGGATGCAGTCGATGTCAACATCAGTGTAGTGGTTGATGTAGTTGGCATTGTGATCGTCTTGGCCTTTCTGTGATGGCGGGCTAGCATCAGTACTGTCGCAGTTAGTGAGGGGCTTGACACACATTCCGGCTCTGTGACCCATGGACTGACAGCGATCGCACTTGATTTTGTTGAAGTCGTACAGGCACTGATCTTTGGGGTGCTTGGAGCTACCGCAAGGGCATCGTTGAGCGTAGTTGATGGGCTTGTCGGCTCGGCACTGCGCGGGTCTATGGCCATTACGATAGCAGCGAGAGCAGAAATCCTTCTTTTTGTGAAACCTTTTACCGTGCTGTTGTTGTTGTTGTTGTTGCTGTTGAGCGACTTGTGGTGACGGCTGGCCAGGAGCTTGAGCAGAGATCGGGGTTGCCAGGGTTGTGGACTCTTGAACTTGGACTGTCGAGGATGAAGGGCCAATCGACGGTTGGGGTTGTGCAGAGGGCGGTCTAGGCTCGTTGATGTTGAAGGCTTCGGCCGCTGAAGGCAGGGGGTGTGAGGCCATGGAAGTGGGTTTAAACAGTCGAGCTCGGTCCTTCATCTCCCTGAAAACTGAGAACAGCTGATCGATGGTGCAGAGTCGACCGTGGGGATCGACCTGTTTGCAGGCGGAGTAGAACCAATCATTATACGGCTCTCTGAGGCCGCGGAGAACTGAGAGGCAGACGTGACTCACATCGACATGTTTGGCACAGGCTTGAATTTCTAGAAGGTGCTCTGTCAACATTTCTAGAAAGTCGCTGACGGAAGCAGTTCCTTGTTGGCACTCATAGATAGACTTAAGAAGGATGATAGCGTCACTCTCGAACCTGTAGTATCGAAGTAAATAGCTAACCGTGTAGTGCCAGAGTAGGTAGTAGTAATGGCGTGAGGTCAAATTACAATTAAATTCGATAGCTTGCCGGTCGAGAATCTCCTTACTGAGGGCCTTGTTGAGAGCAAAGGAGATAAAAGATCTAACTGCGACCGGGGCGGTGGGAGACTGCCACTGCACTTGGCAGAAGCGCTCCCAGCGGCGGATAAGGGAGGTGGTGGTAGTGCAGTCACTCTCGGAACCCGTGAATGGCGGGTTGTTCTTAGTCCAAAGCTCACCCATGTTTGTTGCTTGCACTGCCATACGGTTCAGCTCGCTGTGGGGAATGTTATCGTCAGCTCCCGTGTTGGCAGTAGGGGTCAGAGGGATCTGGCGCCATTCACCGTTGGCGGATAGGACCGTAATGAACTCGTTGGCAGAGGTCGGCGGCTGGTGGGGTTGCTTCTCAGCGGAAGTAGGTCTCGCAAATGAGTACTCCGTAGGGAACCGTGGAGAGGAGTATCCTTCTGCTTGACCAGTGTAGTGGTAGCTCCGAGGAAGCGATGTTTCATGGGACTGGGCGCAGGGCTCGTTAGTAGGCGCGGCCTGGTCAAAGGCGTTGTAGCTCACCGTGTAGTCGAAGAGTTCATCGTGGGCCAGGGATGGAGGCTGGTTGGCATTGTCTGCTTCTTGTGCGGGAGGGCATCTTGTCAACAGTGGTCCGGGTGGAGGCTGGCTCGAGGTAGAGGTGAGTGGCCAGGTAGGGACGGGGTCAGCGGTGGCTTGGTGCTGTCCGGTTGTCTGGGCGTGGTCGACTTGCGGTGTGGGTGCTCGCTGAGATTGAGGAGCTTGCTGTTGCCGGCGCCGGAGTTGGGGTTGCAACTCCGACTGAGTGTAGGTGTAGGGGTGGTAGTCGGGATGCTGTGCTAGCCGTGGAGAGCGGCGCGGGTAACAGACGGTTCTCGGATGATTGTGCTGATCATCGGTCATGATAAATGGGAACGCAAGTCCACAGGAGTGTGGATATAAAGAATAATCTTAGTTTTGTATTACATGCCATGTTCTACACTGCGACGGTTTCACCCTTAGGCGAGCGAGTCTATATACGGATCTTTGCAGTGAGAAATGGCGAGGACACTTATCACTGCGTACTTTCCGAGGGTTCCGCCCGGTCCAAGGTGAGGAGGCATCTGATTTTGAAGCTTCTATGCGTCATAGGCTATGACTCATAGCCTTCACCCAGGTTGGGTGCGCCAGGCTCGAGCAGCGCAAACACCGAAATCCAATCTCCGCGTGACATCTCATGGTGGTTTGCTCAGCAGGAGCTTCGCAAGCTCCTAGAGAAGTAATCCGGCTTTCTGCCGCGCTACTCATTCTTTCTTCTCAGATATAGGATAAATCCAGTCAGCTTTACGACTCGACAGTGTTACCGGCTGGCGGAGCTGTGATGGTTAAGCTTCCCCTGAGCACGCCTTGATATGAGGATGCTCTGTATCGCCGTACATCCCCTAATGATACATGACTAGTATACCGTAGCCTTAACGTTCTGGATGCGTGTTTCGATCTCGCGGCGTACTCGTGGAGGAAACGGCATCTGGACTCGTCCGTTTGCAGAACTTGCCCTACCCATTTGGATTTCACAGTCACTGTATTAGTACAGTTCTTAACTTGGGACTCACAAAGGGACCGTCCCATGAATTAGAGGCGGAGCTCGCCGAGTGCACCGTGCTTAGCACGTCGACTTGCCCACCAATTTATCGGTCTGCGTTTGTGAGCGTCATCGCACGAACAATGCGGCTGAATCATTACACTTGATGTTGAAACTTATGATTGATCGCTGCCATCCTAATATACGTCTATTTCTTCGAAAGCCTAAGATGCGCTCAAGCAGACGGGATCAAACCGGTAGACGAACTACGGGCCCATCGAAGGGCTGGAGCAGAGGTTCCTAGACGAGGGCAGTGATAGAAGCGCTAAGATCGAGGGATTCTCAGTGAGAGAGATCTTCAGTAGCCGGGCTCCGCTAGTACTCATGGTGGACGCTCTCGCTAAGGTCAAGCTGAGAAGCTTCCAGGCCCCCCAGGGAGCCGCTTTCTGGACACGCGCCTCCCATGTGCTCATGCGGGATGCCCGCGGCGTTTTCGTTGGTAAACGCAACACATCTTCGTATGAATGAGTTACGTGGCTGGTTATCTAATAGCAACAGTCATAGGACCGTCGTTAAATCATTGACTGGTGAGTCATTAAGTAAGCCATTTAAAAGAATCCTTCATCTCGGATAGCGCTGTCATCATGGCAGATCCAAGAATTCAAGGCGAATATAGGACCCTGTAGAGCCAATTGGGCTCAGCCAAAGAATTTCTTTTCTTTGAAAGGAAGAATCTTGGTTTGATCCAAATGACATTGTGGTAAAAGCTTCTCTCGGAAGAGAATAGATGTGCATATGTTAAAGCCCGCAACAGATGTAATAGTTTAGTAAGGGAAGCTGAAGGAAAAATTTTTAAGGAAAAATGCAGACTCATTGAAAATGAATCTGCTAGGGGCCCTTTCAAAGCGTCTGTGGCAAAAGAACCCTAAGAAATAAACTTCTTCCTAAGAAGTTCAGAAGTCATCATCAGAATCATCAGTAATCATCGGATCAGTACGTCCGGATCCGGAGGAGACGATAAATCACCTCAGAAATCTCTTCACCAGTGATAAGAGCTTGCCCATTTTTCCCTATGTTATGAACAGTGAAATTCTGAGTTTGGACTTTGCGGGCTCTCCACCCTCAATGAAGGAAATGGAGGATGCATTCGAGTTTCTGAAAGCTGGCAGAGCAGCAAGCTGAGATAGAATTCCGACGAAAGCGATAGATGCAGGAGGCAAAACTTAAGCAATAAAGTCAGTTAAGGACTTCCAAGCCGTTCGGACCCGGGTTTCCGGTTTCGGTATCTCCCAGAAGACAAGTTGGGGCCTCCGGATCTAGTCCCACAAGACTGGGGTCACACGGTATGACACCAGTCTTGTGACTCACACCAGTCTTGTGACTCACACCAGTCTTGTGGGACCGGGCCAATGACACCAGTGGTGTGACGGAGTCACTTTCTTGCTTTTCAGGGTAAAAGGTCGCAAAACCTCAGTGAGGTTACCTCACCCAGCAGCTGGTAGCTGCCAGACACCGATCTACTTTTCACAGCGACTATAATTTACGGTCGGGTGCTAGCGAATAAACTGGAAAGTTTCCAGTGGAAACGGTAAGTGAATGGAAAGTTTCCACGGTAATGCTCAGAGTATTACATAGATGATGGCCGAGAGGGATTCCAGCCGAAGAAGCCACCGAGTCAATGACCTTCTCCCTTAGACTCTAAGGCTTAGAGTCTAAGGTCATCTAGGTTAGAGGACTACAGGCTGTAGTCTACAGCAGCAAGCTCGTTAGCGAGGGGTTTCCTTTGTGGAGCCTCTGTAGACTCAGAAAAGGCATTCGATAGAGTAGATGGGCGAACAACAGCACCTTAGAACCTCAGGGCGTAACCTCTGGAAAATTTCCAGAGGTTACGCCCAATTTCCAGTGGAAATTGCTGAGTACTAAACAGCTTCATGAAAGGTCGGAATGCAACATCCTCGGTTTGAGGGGATTGGAACAAGCTAGTACTGAATTCCAAGACAGAGTACCAAGGAAAAGTAGTTCTCAACCACTGGTAGACTACCAGTAACTGCTTATAAAATGCAAGTGGGAGTAAGGTAAGGCCAACGCCTGTTCAACATCTTCTTCCAGATTCAATCTGGCAGATTGTAAAGGAAAAAAAATTGTGTGTTTGTCAGGTTATATGACATCACGAGAAGGAAAATTAAATTGTTGGCATATACCGATGATCTTTTGATGCTTGGACACTCACCAGAAGTTGTAGAAAGTTTTCCACAACGTTGTCTGCAAGTCTCTAAACCTGAAAATTTCGAGCACCAAAACAAAGTGGATGGTGCAAAGCGCCCGTATCTGTTCTGTTGTGTTCGTATCTGAGTGCACAAATGGGGAGGAGGAAGAGGAAGTACAGCGGGATGAGAATAACCTGACAGGTGACATCCGCCGATCCAACTGGACTTCCAGCAGATAGAAAGGATAGAGGCCCTCTAGAGGGCTTCAAGTGCTGAGGGGCGGCCTCTGCCAACTTGGTAGTGCCAAGATGGTTCCCTAGGGAAGGAAGTTTCTAGTAGACTAGCTAAGACTCGGACTAGGCTCTATCAGCTGAGTCCCCCCCTCCCCCAAGCTAGGCACCACTTGATAGAAAGATCAATCTTATCTCTTATCCCTCAGAGATCATAATTAGATCCTAGCCTTGCGGTACGCATCTAGCACCTGGCTTTTACCCAAAGCACTAGTAGACAAGCTGGATGCTTTTCTGAAGTACTGCTGCCTATAAGTGGTAGGTTCGGCTAGGCGAGATAAGATATCCAACGAGGCAACTCCTCACAGGAATTGGCAAGGCGAGAACGGTCGATTCTATATTATAGGATCAGCGCTATTCACTGTGCTCCTCACACAGTCGTATGCCTCTGTTGTGGCCCACAGCTCGTGAGCCGTCGAATCGAAGGCCCACGGTCGATGAGATCGGCCTCGTCTTTGCTGCGTTGTATAACTTGTCCTTCAAGTTGTAGTCTAAAGTTTAGACTCTAAACCTTGAGACAACAAACACGGCTCTGTACATGCGTTACAAGTAGATACTACAATGCCTGGCAGGCATTGACTCCGACTCCGCAGGCATTGCCTGCGGAGTCGGAGTCACACAAAGTCTCGCTTCTGCAGTGAGTCACTCAGCGACTGACTCACTGCCAGTGACGCACGACACGTGAGTCACTTCCGCTATCTCGTACTTATGCACGCAAAACGCAGGCACCTTCTCCACTTCTTAAGGGTTCGCAGGGAAGAAGCCCGCAGAAGTTTGAAGACTGGTCGGAATGCTAGATATCACCCGTGTGTTGTTTGTGAGGCTACGGTAACGTCTGGGAGCTCTGCTGAGTGTGTCCGGGAACGACTCACGATGTGAATAGGACGCTGCGAAGCATGCAAATTCTAAATACTGCATTTGAAATGCATGACCATCTGCACTGCAGAAGGTTCCTGCGAAAGTGAGGATAGGAAATGTTCGACCTCTTCCTGGCAGTAAGTCTCGCCGAGTCGGGTTTGTGCACTCGAAGAGCAAGTCGAGACGCTGGAGACTCGATAAGTTATCGAGTCTCGAGCGACCCCCAACCGCACAGTCTGAGCGTCATGACGGAGTCGGCGACTCCGAGTGACTCGGACCGAGTCGCGTGTCCGTCCATAAACTCCGTAACTTCTGCGCAGAAAGGAACCACGACAGGTAGGACATGTCCGGGCCAAGCCCGCGATCATTGATCGCATTTCATTTCTCTCGACCGAAGATCTTGCTCCCCGAGTTGCACCCTCGGTCACCGAAGTTCGGTGAAGCGACCCCCAGGGGGTCACCCCTTATCGTGAGTCACTCATCGAGATATTAGACTAATATTATTAACGGAGACAGAGAAGGTAATAGCTGATTCTTTGCATCGCCTGAGCACAAAACCTATCAGTTCTAATCGTCTGGGACTATTTGTCCCTCTCCCTGGATGCTTCTGATAGAAAGAGATGAAGGATCACTTCCTACTTGTTGACTTAAATACTGTCATCTTGAGAGCTGAAGAGGAGATAGTGTAACTGTTCACTTTTGGCGTGTTGGCTAGGAACAGTCAGCTCCGGAAACCAGCTTCCTACTATGTTTTATTGTAGAGTTTATGATGGACAGAGTCATCCTCCGGCAAGACTCAACGGCGAGCCGATGTGGTGTTTCGCAAACGTGGACAGCCTGGACGACGGCGTAAGCCTGGTTCGGGCACATAGTGATCTCGTCCCCGCCGACGCTGGCACTGAGTGCGGTACTCTAGTAGC